>JAPYYV010002120.1:0-33655 GCA_030522625.1 Copidosoma aretas | reverse complement strand
AGCTGGTCTGTAGGATTAAATGGAAATCAAGGAGAACTGGCATATTACCGAAGCCAGCATCATGACCCTCCCCCAATAGACCATTTAAAATTTAAACTTCAATAATACTTTTGTCGACTGTAAATGTTGAAACAGGACAAATATTTATATCGGTATTACAGTCACATTAATAAATAAACATTAATATTATTTCTAATTTGACGTATGTATGTGTATAATTTTTAAGATTACACCCACACATGTATACGCGCTGCTCCATACCAAGCAAGTTCGACGCTTGTTAAAATTCGTACTTGGCGGCTTCACTTTAGAAGCTCGCAGCCAAAGGAAAAAAAAGGAGAGGAAATCTATCGTGTTCGTTTGTGGCGCAGATCGCTAACAAGCCACACTGAAGAGTCCAAGTTGGCGATCTGGGACGAGACGAATCTTCTCCTTTCCTTCGATTCCTCTCCTTTTTTTTCCTTTGGCTCCGAGCTTCTAAAGTGAAGCCGCCAAGAACGAATTTCAACAAGCGTTATTTATATGTACTTTTGCCTGCAAAATCTGAATTATTTTTTCTTTTTTTTGAATTTGACTGCAGAAAATTGATATTAATAATTTTTGTTAAATATATAAAAAATTACAACGAGCTGCAAAAAAATTTTTTTTTGTTTTTTTTTAAATTTATTTTAAGTAAAAATGATTTTAAGTAACTTTTTCTGAAAACCCTTCGTTTTCCCGCAAAAAATTCGTCAAGTTTCGGGAACCGCGTTTTTTGTTTTATTCAGCTGTACTTTTAACAATTGTCAATTCGTCTTTTTTAACCGAAATGTACTTTAAATATTTATTAATCCCTGTCCTTTCATAATATGCCAACTATTGTCTGCTAAATTGGTTAAATTGTTATCCAGTAAGCTTCGAACATGCATGGATTTTACGTGAATTCTGTACATTCTGGCCCCGCTCTAATAAGTCATTATATACTTTAAGCTTTCTGGATACGAATTTAGCGGGCTATCTTTGGTACAATATGTAAACACAAGATTAACTGAGCATTTGACGCTATTGTTGGGATAAACGGTGGTTAAAAAAAAATCCCTAAAGGTACAGCGGAAAATTGAGGCAGGGCATAAATGTACAGAATACAGGTAAAACCATGTACGTTCAAAGACGTAGCAAAAACGCGTTATTTGAAACTTGACGAATTTTTTCTGAAAAAATTAACGGTTTTCAGAAAAAGTTACATGAATTCTTTTTTATTTAAAATGGGTCACAAAAAAAGAAAACATTTTTTTTGCATTTATTTTTGTATTGTCAACAAAAATTGTTAATAATAATCATTTGCAAAAAAATTCAAAAAAACGTCCGAAAAATTTGGATTCTGCGTGCAAAATACATAGAAATTACTTGATTCTATGACTGTCAGTCAATTAGTCGCAAAAACCTGCTGGCTGCCCCACTAAGAAAAAAATTGATCTAAACTTACAGTATCGTGAACAGGCAGATCCTTGGTAGCTCTATTGGTAACAATATTTTTCTGGTTGATAGAAGGCCGTTTATTCGAACTACGCACGGCAAAGATTTTTTTTATTCTTTTACTTCATTCTTTCCATTTTAAAGAGATTAGTAAGTATTTTTTATAAATAAATTAGATAGAAATTATTATTAATAATCAGTACAGGCTTTTAGTGCTAAACGATGCCAAAATGCATCCAACTTGATAGGCCACGTGGATAATATAATAAATATCAATAGTTGCTTGTATAATCGTTAGATTTTCGCAATTGTATTGAACTGTTCGATAAGCATTAGAGCAATTTATGTAATAATTTATTATTTTTTGTCATTTATGTATCTTATCCACTTTTAAATAATCAGAACTTTTGTGTTAAAGTTCTTCATTTGATCATTATGATTTATGTGTATCGAATTTTCTGTGACCGGCTTTTTCTTAACTAGATATTTTTCTTGAGTCTATTACTATATTATTGTATCTACCATCGTCTGCAGTAGAATTACGACATTTTGCTTGCGTATTTTAATCTTTTGCGCTCACTGAATAAAGCCGATCAATATTAGACCGTATAGTATTAAATACATTTTTTTACGTCTTTTTCTATTTCACATGCTTCCATGTAGATCTTTATTAAATTTAATTATAGTATTAGTGGTTCTATTTCAATTTCTTGACTTATTTTCATTTATATTAAAAATAAAAGATTTGGTCACAGAGTAGAACTATTTAAAAATTTTGAATGTACCTTACAACATCGTCCAATATTCTGGCCACCTTCAGTTCCCATATTCAGGGACCCATGAAAGTGTACGGCTTGAAAATTAGAGTTGATTATACTTCCATCGTAGGATTGATGAATATTTTATTTGCCCAATTATATATCGTTTTTGGGGTATATCATCTATTTACTCATTATTATAACGAGACTCTGGACGATGTTTCGTAGTTATCATCAAAAAAGTAGATAGCTTTGCTCTTTGAGCCAGTTTTCTTACTTTTTATAGATTTTATTAGATATGTGAGCAAGTTGTTAAGATGTATTACGCCCATCTTTTATGTACATGTCATTTTTTTCAATATTTTTATTCATGTAGGGGTAAAGTACCCAATTACTGCGGGCTACCCAACTACTGCGGATTGGTTATGTATGGCAATAAAAAAGAATAAATACGAGATTTTGTTATATTTTACATTATAATATGCGTGGAAATTGATTACAAGCTAAATATACATCGTATAAAGTCATACTCTTAAGCTAGAATTGAATTGCATATTCTGAAAGAAAGCTAACCTCTACTAAATCGCAGTTATTGAATCGCAGTAATTAGATTTTGCTGTTTGCATGCTAAATTCATGGGATATGTGGACGCAGTATTTGGTTAGCAGTAGTTAGATATAGAGTTAATAGGAATCCGCAGTAATTGAATAATCGTCACTTCTCACTAAAACATCAGTTTATTGAATAATACGACTGTCAAACCGCAAAAATGCTTGCGTTTTAGCTATATTGGGTAACATAGTTGTTGATGAAACTAAATCTTGTCATGGTACACGAAAAGATAGAAAGACTTGAGGATTTACAGCCTAGCCGTAGATTTGAGTGCGCAGTAGCTGGGTACTTTACATCTATTTTTATATTTTTTCATTTTTAACATCAATTTCATTCTCTTACTTGATTATCCCAGTTTTTGTAACTACCATACAGTTTTTGAGCTTAGTTTTTTATTCTTTGCTTATTATATACGTCTTGATTTTTTTACATTCATTGTTTTCTAGATATGAGGGATTGAAAATGAATTTATTATTAATATATTGTAACAAGGTTACACGTACTTTGAATCAGGGCCGGTAGCATTGGGTAATCATAGTCTGAGGGCAGAAAGGAGAGAAGTTTGAAGTCCATATACATAGAAATATACCTAAATAGCTTATCATTTAAACAATTTTTTTTATTGGTATTATAAGCAATAAGAATGACACTAATGGCTAAACTATGTATTATAAATTAATTATAATTTGCGAATTACACCGGCACTTTTCACTCCATCATAATACGTAGTACTAAAAATAATTAGAAATACTAGCCGAGGGAAGAATCTCATACAATCTTGACACACTGATTGTAAACAAATTATCAGCTGAAAATCAGAATACGTCAACAAGGATCCAATAAACGTTATGCGTGAAAATGTGGTCATTCGACGCCATTATGTTCATTTAGGCTGATACGATGAAGCACAATAGGTAGCCAGAGTAAATACTTGAACAGAGCTAGAACTGCTGCTGTAAATATCGGATATCGATCTTTCTAGAAAAGTGCCATGGGCATGTTCCGAAACTCAAGTTTCTCAAGTAAATGCCAACGCAGCCGTCACCGGAACGTCAATTCGGTAAAGTGACCACTGGCTGAAGTCCGAAATGAATCAGCTGATTGCTAACAGCTGATTTATTTGTTTATCCATTGAGTTCGACAACAGTGTGAATTTTTGTGCGATCAATAATAGTGAAACTATTATTGAAAAATGGAAGAGCATAAGAATATACTCATAAAAGTAGTAATATTCTTAGATTTATCTAGTGATAGTTCAACTGACAGTGAAAATGACGTACTTAATGATATTTTAAATAAAAAAATACGTTTCCGGGGTGAGAAACGACCTCGTGTCGAAAATTACATTGAAACGGTTATTAATCGCTACAGTGCTCAAAAATTTCGGGAAAACTATCGGTAAATTCTTTATAATTGATGGTTTTAACAGATCGTGATTTTAAACAACCTTAATTGAGCTTTTGATCTACTAATTCCATTTCTTGTTGTAGCATGTCAAGAACGACTTTTGAATATTTGCTGTTGTTGTTGAGGCCACACTTGGAAGGAAATCCTATTGGAAGAAACTCAATAACTCCTGAAAAGCAGCTATTCATGGTCTTGTACTTCTTGGGCTCACCCGATAGCTATCGGTATGCATAAGTTGTTCAATAGTTGTTCAATTGTTAAACAGTAGATCTTTGTTTCAGGTCCATTATAAGTAAGTTTAACGTTGGACGAGCTACTGCTTGGAGAGCAGTCCTGCGAGTTGTCAGGGCTCTGTGCCACTTTGGAAGCTATTTTATAAGTTGGCCTACAGAGATGGAAGTTCAAAGTACGATGAATAACGTTGAGAAACGCTATGGCTTTCCTAATGTGCTGGGCTCTGTTAATGGTACACAAATAAACATAGCTGCCCCTAAAAAAGATCCTCAAAGATCTGTAAACAGAAAGGGAAGTCATGCTATCCAGCTACAGGTAAGGTGATATATTTATTTCTTTGTGGTACTTACATTTCAACAATGATTTCCATATTTAATAATTCTTAATAGTTTACAATTGCAGCTGCATATTCAATAAATGTATTGTTTTAGGTCGTATGTAACGAAAGATTACAATCTTTGCATTGCTATACCGGTCCACCAGGATCAGTGCACGACATGCGTGTCTTCAAGTATTCGGGTATGCAGCAAAAGTGTAATGACACCTTTTTTATAGCAACACCCACTTATTGGGTGACTCAGCCTATACTATTCAGAATCATGTCATTGTGCCGTATCGTGAAAATGACCATTTAACTAAAAAAGAAGTTTTATTTAATAAAAAACTATCGTCAGCCAGAATGATGGTCGAACGTGCTATAGGATTATTAAATATAAGATAGAGGTGTATTCTCAATAAATTAAATATGAGAAGAACGGATTTGACACCATTCTTCATTTTGAGTTGCTGTGTACTTCAAAACATTTGCTTACAGAACGAGGACACATTTGAGCTTCCGGTCATTGTACCAGACACAGAACATACAATTCCGGAGCCAACGGATGTGCCCGAGATCTTAAAACAACAAAGATTACTCAAAAGAGATAGTATACGAGATGGTATGTGAATTTTTACTGTAATAATGAATTTTTAGTAACAATTATTTGTTTTTCTTTGTTTTTATTACACTTTTTAACTCTTTCAAGTAACTAATTTTTAGTAAACTTATGTATTCATACGTTTAAACGCAATCACATTATATCTTTGCGGAAGTTAAAACAAATATTCTTATCAAATACTTTTTGAACACACAAAAGTTCAGTCTCATATATTATTAAATAAATTGGAAATAAAAAATACGTACCAAGTAATACGAATTCACATTTTGTTCAGTAGCTTTAAATAATTTTAATTTTTGTCTTCTTATACCGCATGTCATTGTAAACTTTCTTTTTTTTGAGGCGCATCGATTATTCGATATAATGTATTTTGGCGATTTCGATGTCACAAATTTTGCGCTCTGTAACGTAAAATATGATAAATTTATTCATAGACATGTTGATATAATGACTGAGTAGATATAATTAAACAACATGATTACTTCGGGAGGGCGTAACCAGCGTATCATTGATTTCACCCAATGGTAACTGAGACCCAGCGACAGATAATGGCTTAATCCATGGTTTCCGACAGAAGATCTCATCAAGCTCCTTCAAGAGATGAAATACAATATTCAATAGATGATGTCAGTCGTTTAACAAAGACAGATAATATATTACCTTAAAAAGGGGACATGTTATTCTACTGTTGCCTGACTTGGAATTATGATCCACAACGCTTTTCTAAGCTTTTTTCAAGCTATCTATTTTTGATGTACATTGACTTTTGTCATAATCGTATCCTGCTGTAATCAAGTCACACACTATTCTTTTCCAAAACTTGTTGCTTGTCAATTTTCCGAAACTGTATGGCTCTTCGTATTCGTTGTGTAAACTAATCAATAGTTTAGTTTGCGCGTCATTCCAGACAGCTCGTTTACTAACTAAAACAAAATTGTGTTGAATCAATATACAGTTTACACAAATGCATAAACATACAGAAAATTGATGGAGGTCAAGTAATAACAACAAGATATTGAGAAGTATAGTAACTTGGAAAAATCTTTAAAAATGACGAAATAAATAATTCCCGCAAAATTTGTTCTCGTTAATTATACTGGACGTACCTTCACATGCAGTTTTAGTAACAGCAGATACAGCTTTAAAGGGTTTACTATTAACTTGAAAAACATTTTCACTATCAGTGGATAGTGATAAAGCTAGCTATTGGCTCAGCTCCTGCTTATGTTTATGAAGCAATTCTGACGCAAATGGGATGCCTGCAGTAAAAAGATCAATGTTAAATTTATAATATAATTTTGTACATTCAAAAAGTATGCCCTTACTATTTCTTGCTACTACATGAGTATGTTTGTCAACATACAAATCGTAAAATTGCTCATCGATGGAGTCAATTAGTCTTAAATGATGAGTTTCACTCAGACTACTACGCAACCTATCATCTTTGATATTTATTTTTCTTTTGTACTCTAACAAAAGTTTTTCAGAAAATTCAGCATCTAAAAAATAGTACTGAGATTAATTTTTATCCATCTCCAAACATGAGGTCTACGTAAGTACGATGACAAAAATAGATTATCCTCATCAGCTCGCTTCTTAAACTCCTCAGGCAGAAAAACTAAATAAGCAGAGTTTGTTTCTGCATCGAATAACTCAGCTTCAACTTTGGCAACTAATATTGATGAGCTTGGATAAGCTGCCACTGGATCTTTTGGAGCATCATCATGATAGCTGGAATATTCTTTGGGATGAACGTAGTGGGTTCTTCGTAAAAGGTATTCTCTCTGAAAACCATCCGCAACTATAAATCTGTAAAATGATTTAGATATGATCAGAAAAAAATTTAATAAATTGCATACATAACCTCCGATTGAACTTTATCTTGTTGAGAATGTTTTCCATGGTGAAGTGACTTAGAGGACTGTTAGACGTTAATAATAACTCGCTCTATTTGCACATTAATATAAAAAACTTTTCACGAGTAAGTATATCATTTATCATCACTCATCAGTTAAAATCATCAGAATCAGCTACTTGAAAATCAGCTCTTAGCAATCAGCTGATCTATTTCGGACTTTAGCCTGTGGTCACTTTACCGAATTGACGTTCCGGTGACGGCTGCGTTGCCATTTACTTGAGAAACTTGAGTTTCGGAACATGGCCCATGTGCCGGCGGTTAACAACGAGGATTATGTAACAGCTGGGCTCTGGAGCATACAGAGCAAGGCACACAAAAGTGTCGTGCCCGTGTTCGCCTGCGAGTCCTTGATGATTAGTTACTGTTACGAGGACGTTCTTACAAGTTCAGAGACATGGCAGCATGGTGCTTGGTTAACAATGCAGCACACGTAATTGTAGCTTAGTTGTACTTCATAGTGCCACATGTGCTACGCCAGCTAAAGCATAGTACACTGTGATTTTATGTCCGCAATGTCCAGGTGCAGATGACCATGTCCATCGTGAATACTGACAGCTTGCACGCGCACTACATAAAGTCACTACTTAACCATCATGATATAATGTCTGGTGCCTATATAAAACATGATGACAAATAGCACTGGAATATAATGACAGCGTATAATTGGGTAAAAATCCGGAATGAAAGAAAAATGAGACTCCTCGCACACCCTACGTTTATTTACACAGACATTTTAAAAGCCACTCATTCTTTTGAATGTATCATGGTACGATGATCTTTGAATTCTTCTAGACTCTCCATAGTACTGTAACGCTTTAATTAATAATAAATAAAGGGATATTAAAAATTTAAGTAGATGTAATCAATGTAGAAGAGTGTGACGGCTACAATGTTGTAGTGTGTCACAGCTAGGAGACTAAAAGAGATCCACTAGAATGACATAAAGTGACGAGAAGAGAAGCAGATAAGAATTACTATCACCGTAAATGAACTAAATGCTGTTTCTGTAATCTCTATCTAGGCTATTTTTACATACTCGTTAATTAATGGACAATGATACTATTTAAGGCCAAAAAATTCTTCCATCTTCTTTGGATTGGTCCATCTTGGATATTTCCTTAGCAACTCAATCTTTTTGAGGTGCGTTTTAATTTGTCTGTTTCCAACATTGTATCCTAGTACTTTTGCCTTTTCTTTAAAAAATTGGCATTTTTTTGGATTCATTGTAAGATTCGTGTCAGCTAGCCGCTTTAAGAGTATTTAAAATCGCACGCCATGACGTTCTAAGTTTCCTGTAAATACGATAATGTAATCTTTACATATTTTGATTTCGTACCCCTGCAGTCCTACTAATTCTTGAGCCATTACTACTATAAAACTGTTCGGAGAATGATAGCATCCCATGGGCATTCGTTTGTATTGGCAGTGTTGTTTCGGGCCCAAGAATACTGTTTTGTTTGCATCGATCTCGTATATCTTCACTTAAAAGAAACGACTTTTCAGATCTGTAACCATCAGATAACTTGCTGCTGCCAGGTTTTTTAGAATTTAGCGCTTTCGCTCCGCAGAGATACGAAAAGTATAGGTACAGGAAAAATCCTCTTCATAACTGCTAGCCCTGTCAGCGGCTCGTTGTCGTTATTAAAAGGTAAGAACGGCAATAAACAGCTTAAAGCTTTAACAATATTACGCATTGCATCAGAAATTCATTAAAAAAGCAAGATTTCTTAGTTTTGCATGAGTGATAAAAAAAAGTTCAGCAAAATCTAGTAAGTGTCACAGTGGCAGGTCCGTTTTTTTTTTAACATATACCTTTACTTAAATTTTTTGCAATTGAAGGAATAATTATATTGCATCAAACTGAAAACTTAGCAATAAAATAGAAAATAATTGGTGGTTTAGATTTGTAAAAAAAGAAAAGCTACGACATGTGCAGTAAATAAAATTTACTAAGATCAATTTTTTGTTGCGAAATAAACGAAAATTTATAGTAGAGAACCCCTAAAAATGTCGTTTACTATAAAGTATTAATAAATCAAAGTATATTGTAAAAAAAAAAAAAAATTCATATCATTTTCAACAGAATAAAACATATTTTTAAGATAATTGGCAAAATAACACCTATGTTTAGCTGATTCAATATTGAGCACGCACAATTTTACCACTGGTCTCCTGAACTCGGAAGTGGCCGTTTTAACCTTTGCGACGCGTACAACCTTGTCTGGACCCTTGAAAACTTCTGTTACCTTCCTAATTTGCCACTTCGAAGGGAGATTCGTCTTATTCGTGATTAAAACGATGGCGCTGACGCCCAAGTTGGGAGACTGGCATTGCCACTTGGTACTTTAATGCAAGGTGCGTGGATACTTCTTCTGCCATCTGGTCTAGAACCGATCCTTTATTTAAGACAGAAGTCTCTATCTAGCCCACAGTGGTACTTAGTCCTTAGCATACCCTCGCTCTGAAATTAATTTCAACGGTTCGCCTAATTAAAAATGACCTGGCGTTAGAGGTATCGGGTCAGATGGGTGGGGAGTAATACAAGTTAGAGGTCGTAAATTTAAGCAGACCTCTATTGTACACAGTAAGGTACTTAGTTCTTCATGGGTTAGTATGGTGTTACCCATGGTCTTCCGTAGCTGATTTTTTACAGAACGAACTCCAGACTTCCAGAACCCTCCAAAGTGGGGTGCAGCCGGAGGGATAAAGGACAAGTCGACTCCATCATTAGCCAACGTTTCCGCGGAAGAAGCATAAAACCTCGAAGCCTCAGAGAACATGTAACGGAGCTCCTTATCAGCTCCATGAATGATCGTTTTATTGTCACTCAGCATGGTTTGGCAGACTCTTCTCCCAGCCGTGAACCGTTTAAAGGCCGCGATAAAAGCAGACAAGATCTTCGGAGACTACTTCTAGTTGAATCGCCTTTGTGGCTAAACATAGAAACGAACAAATATAAGCCTTTTGGGTTTTCTGTCCACGTCCGCAAGCTTGTCTCATGCGAACAGGTCCTGCGTAATCGACACAACTAGACAAAAATGGCCTGATTCCCGAGACTCGATAGGTCAATAGATCTCCCATTACAGGTTACACTTTTTCCAAAGCGTAGCGTGCAAAACGGACACATTCGTGAAAAACCTGGCTTACCAACGAGCTCGACTGTAGGATCCAAAAACGAGACAGTAAGTACGTATGCACTTGAAGAGGACCACCGTGGCAGGTTTAAAGATGAGCATATCGTACTAAAAGCTGCGCTTAAGGGCTTGCCTTATCTAGCAGTAGTTGATGTTTTTCATTGTACGAGAGAGTTGGGGCATGAGTAATGCGTCCTCCAACCCTGAATAGTCCTGACTCATTCAAAAAAGGCATATATGGTAGTAAACAAGACGAGCGTAGCAGTGGACTTTCCGACGCAATAGCAGACGGTTCTCGTGGAATCGTAAAAACAAACTCATTCGAGCTAAGTTGAGCAGACAGATTCCAGCTTCTCTGAGCTCACGAGAAGTCAAGAATAAAACAGTGCCTACAGTGGTAGTTTTCAGACAATGATAAAACCTACGAATATAGGCTACAACTCTAACTAAGCGCGTGTAAGATGAAAACATCAATGCCAGGACGTTACTATCAGAAGCCTGGGTCGTTAACACAGTAACGCTACCACGTTTTTCAGGTATCGTGGTCGGCAATTCTACAAGGCTAGTAGGTATTTTAAGCTAAAAATCATGTAGCCAGCGAGGTCCATGCCACCACAATTCCAGACCAATGAAATGGGGCGGAGAAATACCTGAAGTAGCTACGTCTGTAAGGTTTTGACCAGACAAAACATGGTACCAAAACTTAGCCGGTAAAATAGATTGAATTTTTGAACCTCTGTTAGCTACAAAGGTGGTTCATTTAAAAGCATGGCTTTAAATTCAAGCTAAGACGATCTTGGAGTCGGTCCATGCATGCACAGGGACCAAAGGTAATTAAAGGCCCTCTCTCAGAAGCTTAATCAGATCGACGAGTACCTCAGTCTAACCTTAGAATTCTTATATCTCGCGCTGGGGCAACCTTGGTTCTTGCTACCAACAAATGTGATTTGCACAGGCCATCAGGATAGATAATTTTAATGTAAGCCGCGGCCGCATATGCGTGCTCAGAAGCATCTGGAAATCCATGTAAATCTACAAGCTTCTCGGAATGGAAACAGAAACCTAGCAATCGCATAGTGTGACGAAACGCAAAAAAATGTGTTAATTTCCGCTTCAACTGAATTTTACTCAAAAAAAATTATTTTTTGGTATGTTCTTACTCGTCTTTGAGCCTAGTTTCTAAATCCGTTTCCCTCGAACGTCTACGTTACAGCTTATATTGTGTAGGTGGCGCTAACGTCGTCACTGTACCCCTAACTAGTTGTTAATATGTAATTTTCATAAATATATTTGTTAAAAAAACTAAGTAAATAGTGTTTCTAGTGGTTTTTTGAGGCGCTGAACATGATTTTGATACTTACTCTGCAGACAAAAATTGATTAAACAATTTTTTCAAACACACATGGATTCAAATACTTTTAAAACACAAGTGACACATATTTCCTACGGATTCTGAGTTTTGTCCCTACAAATTTGATATTTATTTTTCAATCATAAATTGTTTAACAATTTATTTAAAAAACATAAATTTAAAAATTTTTAAAGCACAAGCAGCACATATTTCATATGGATTTTGAGGCTTCTTATTACAAATATTTGTTCTGCAAACAAAATTGTTGTAAACAAATTGTTAAAGTAAATATTCGGACAAAAGTTTTTTTTAACTGGCAAGAAATATTTTATATAGTTTTTAAGAGTGATGAAATTAGGTTTGAGATGTTTATTGCAAAAACTGTTTTTTAAACAAATTATTTAAACATCTATAAAATTATAAGTTGTTTGCGATATTTAAGATGTGATTATTTAAATCCTGCGTAAGGTAATTGTGACGTCATTCTGAAACCAAAAAAAAATATTGATATCGCAGTAAATATGATATTTTTTATCCATATTATCTTGATAGCTTTTTATGTGTATGAATATTTGGCCTTAGCGTACCAACTGCAAAATGATGAAATCCACCAACGAATTCCACGTTAAATAAACATAATCATATCAATATAAGTTGACAATTCTAATTTCACTCATAGTATTTATGTCAGTTTATATTTTCTTTTTAAAGTGTGACTATAGTTAGGAGAAAAAAAATTAAAATGTTTTATAATCAACTAATACACAAATTTCTCAACTGCCTGTACTTTAACATGCCGTCCTAGGTTAAGTCCAGTGTTGAATAATAATAAGCCGGGTCTAACTTATATGCCTCGAAAAAGTGTTCTGTAAACTTTAAAATACTTTGTCAAGCAGCAAAATATCAGTCTTCAAGTACAAATCAAAATACTTTTCCAGGGTCTGAATGCTGAAAGTGTTTCAGATATTCTTAGAAAGTTTATACTCTTTACTAGTAAGTATAGCTTCGTATGATCGGCTATGGAAATCTCAAAATAAAGATCACATCTTCTTCTCTGGTATTCTCTCTAGTTTTTCTTAAGAAGAGGTGTAACATGAAAAGGATACACACTTGTGTTTTAAAAATTTTATTTGCATCATAGTACATTAATCATTATTTGAAAAAATTGCTTCTAACATTTTGAAATCATCTAAAAAAGATGATAGTTTGTCAAGCGATGGCATCATAAGTTTGAAGGAATTAATTAATTGCACAATTACATCATTTCCTTCAACGTATTTCGTAAACATAATGTATTTTTCTTCCGTCCCAAGTTAAAGCTATATATCTCCTAAGACGCATGTGGCGAGTTATTTTACGACCATATTTGAATCATAACAGCTTAAGTTATAAGCAATCACAGGTACCCCTCTCTAGTCTTAGTACAAAATATTACATTTGTTGTATGTAGGACCACAATACCTAAAAAAAAAAAAAAAAAAAAAAAATCGGTTGCACTCCGGGAGGGCCGGAAGAGATGAAAACTTTAACATAAACGTTGTGCATTGTTGAGTTTTTTGGCATGGTTAGGGAATAATTTTGCACAAATTGCTTTATTTATCAGTATTTATGTACTATTATGTATTTACTAAGATACAATATTCATTTATTGCGCTATTGTACACAAACATGGTGATTTATATCAAAGAAAACGTGTTTTTGTTGCAGCCTCTAACATTAAAAACTTACACTGCACATGTGCTTATTGTGATGTTATAAGAATATAGGATAATTCTATAAAGTTTAAACATATTACAAATGTTACATCTGTGAGGTATAGGTACATATGTATATATTCACAAAGTTCTCACTCACTTTCTTTCACTATTTCTTCGTCACTTTTTTCATCAAACATGCACTCTCTTCAATTTCCATATTTTAAACACCTCATATACACGAATTTTACAAGTAAACAGACGGTCGAGCCATCAGCAGTCACCATCCGTGGATGCGCGTAGCAGACTGTAGTACAAACACACACGCACACTCGCGCAAGCGCCCTGCACTGCTTAAACGAAACAGCAGGAGCAGGCTGTACATTTGCGCCGCGCGGTAGAAAGATAGAGGCATATTACTTCCTCACCTACGCTACGCCAGCGGTCTACTCTCCCTTCGCCTTGCGAATTTTTTATCAGGTCACGGGTTACTGCTGATTAGGTTTTATTTAAAAAAATTATAAGTAAGCAACAAATTGATCATCATAATGTAAGAGTCTACTTACATTCCAGTGAAACAGCAGTCATGTGTTCCTTTTTTATTATCTTAAGTAGAAGGATACTGCATGTTTATGTTTAGGTACCTGCTTACAAACTTAGCATGATAGATTCTGTATCTAAATATAATGATATATATGGGCACGTCCACCGAGATCGGACCACCTCGTGCGCACGATGCAATTGTCGCTTGAGCACGCTATGTTTAACTCGCTCGTGCGGGCTGAGAAAAATCTAAAAAAATTATCAAAAAATGCAAATTGATAGATTTTGACCTAAACTTTATAATAGTGCTATTAGCTTTTGCTCAAAAACCTTTTTTCGTGGCTAAAATTGTGTTAGAAGTTGATGATGTTTCTCTGAGAATAGCCACGGTTTTTAAAAATAAAATTTACACTAATCAAAAGAGCAGCACTCGGACAACACCTTCATAAATTTTCAGAGTGGGAGAGCACAAAATGCGTAGATGAAAAACAAATAAAGACGTTGGCATTGGGTTAGCCAATCTTGACGGACAGATATATAGTTATAGTACAAACGGTAGACTCACTGATAACTACGAAGCGCCACACAGTGGCGCGAGCGGTAACTACATGCGCCACGCACCTGACCCCGTACCAACGTGTCTATTTTCTTGTCATTCACGCATTTCTTGCTCTCTCACTCCGAAAATTTTTGGAGGTATTGTCCGAGTGCTGCTCTTTTGATTAGGGTAAATTTTATTTTTCAAAGCCGTGGCGATTTTTAGAGAAACGTCATGAACTTCTAATACATTTTTCTCCACAAAACTAAAATAATAAGATTAAACAAATAGCACTATTGGAAAGAGCACGTCAAAATCTATCGATTTGCATTTTTTAATTATTTTTTTAGCTTTTTCCCAGCCCGTACGAGCGAGTTTAACACAGCATGCTCAGGCGAAAATTGCGTCGCACGCACGAGGTGGTCTGATCTCGGTGGACGCGCCCATCTTCTCTTTGATGAAATTGTTGACTCGTTTTTTCATATTATTATAAACTTCATAATCAATGTAAACCTTTCAAGAAGTAAAAGATCTCCATGATTTTCTTTTTTTTGCTGTTACGTAAATAGGAAAAGATATGTAAAAATAATTTATTTTTTTTAAACAAATATCAACTAAAAATTTCTCTTGAATTTGAAAATTTGCAATAACTTAAGAGTTACTTAAATTCTACTTTAAAACCGTTAAAATAAGATAGTCTATAAATGATTATAAGCGTCAAGTCGAGAAGTACAGAAAATTGATTAGCTCTCATGCTTTTAAAAAAATTAAAGAGATTATTAGTCAGTATTTATATTAATTGTTTATTGCAGTAGACAATCTTATAAAAGTGTGGACTTTAAATTCTAAAAATTGCCAACATATCATGTCTGTAATCTCCTGTAATTGTAAATTTTGGCTTCGGAATAATCTTTCTTGCCATCATATTTTTAGAGTGCGTCATCATTTCAGATATTCTTTATAAGCTGTATACCAGTAATAAGTAAAGCTACAGCAGATCAAAATTTTTTTTTCCGCCGCTGTTAAGTTACATCTATGACTAAAAGTATCAACCTTTACTAAAAGTAAATTGGCAATCTTGAGAATTAAAAATCAACTGTTCATGAGTCTTTAAACGTAAAAATCATTTATTCTACTTTCAATCACATCCTGATACGATTACCATAGGCAATCAGCCTTCTCCTCGTGATGCTGAGCAGTTGCCATGACTTATTAACGAGAGAAAGTTTAGTGGTTAAACAACGACATAAAAAAACATACAGAAGACTATGTAATGACTGATAAATTGGCCATAATTTTCACTTTATATGTATAACTTAAAAAAAAGCGTTGGAAATATATTTGCGTTATGGGCTTGTGGGACAATCGTAAATAATTATGTAAATTGTAATTTGATGTTTAAGAGTGAAAAAACAATAATCTATGAAATATCGTATTAATTCAGAAATATGAAAGTAGTAGTTGATTCAAATTATAAATAGTAATATAAATAATGCCATGTGAAAATAAAAAAGCGATTATCAAAAATATTCAAAAAACTAAACCCTATAAATAAGCCTTTACTAGAAATTCTATAACACAACAATCCATGTATGATTGACACTTGTATGGAAAAAACAAAAGATTCTATTCATTAACTAAATAACGCAGACTTATGTCGTATTTATCATACATTAACAAGCAACGAGAACAAGTGCACAAATTCAGAGGTTATACCTCTACGAGGTACTAAGGGTATTAACATTAAGTCTACGAGAATGTGAACGAAACGTAAACTGCCGTCAGCCGAATGCACGCGCGCACTAATACACATACTGACGCACGTATCAATCTCTGTATGCATTCGTATAGTCTGCTCTGTGCTGATATATATATACGATATATTTATATATATATGTATATATCTCAAGACAGAATGAAGATATCGCTTTGATTTTTTTTTGTCTTACAGCTAATTAGACTAGGTATACAGAGAAACTATAGCCAACAGTGTGATAATGTTTTAAACAATTAGAATTTGTTATAAACATTAAAATAATTATTACAAAAATTGTAAAATGGTTACGAAATTTGGATTTTTTGCAGGATTTGCTTAAAATTACTCATAATAAGGTTTTTGGGGTCGCTGATCACGACTATCAGGTTAATTTTTTTTTAATTCAAGATGGTCGATCCAATATGGCGGACCAAAATTAGTAAATTTGTTTTTTTTTGTATCCAAATCGTGAATCTCAAAACAGAAGCAAGATATCACTTTAATTTTTTTCGTCATACAGCTAATTGGACTAGGTATACAGAAAAACTATAGCCAACAGTGTAATAATGTTTTAAACAATTAGAATTTGTTAATACCATTAAAATAATTACGAAAAAAATTGAAAATTGGTTACGAAATTAAGATTTTTTGTAGGATTTCCTTCAAATAACTTAAAATGGGGTTTTGAGGGTCGCTGATCACGAATATCAGGTTAGTTTTTCAAAATTAAAAATGGCTGATCCAATATGGCAGACCAAAATTAGTGAATTTTGTTTTTTTTGTATCAAAATCGTGAATATCAAAACAGAAGCAAGATATCGCTTTAATTTTATGTTTGGCATACAGCTTATTGGACTAGGTATACAGAAAAACTATAGCCAACAGTAATATCCTGTTTTAAACAATCATTATTTGTTATAAACATTTGAATAGTTACTGATAAAAAGAAATTCTTTATGTAATTTAGGTTTTCGATAACACTTTCCTAAAAGTTTCCTTATAAACGTTTTTGAGTCTGCTGATTACGATCCTAAAGTGATTTTTTTGAAATTCAAAATGGCCGATCTAATATGGCTGACAAGAATTATAAATTATTGAAAAATTTTATTTAAATTGTAATAGTTTTTTTCCAGATGCTGACAGCGAATTCAAGGTAAGACTTATAATCTACAAAATTGCCGATTCAATGTGGCCGACAAAATCACGAATTCTCTTGAATTTCGAAAAAATTGTATGATTCACAATAATAAACATATGCAATAATGTATATTAACATACTATCGTGTTTCATTCAAGCTTATACTTGTAGTTTAGGCTAGAGCTTGCACAACATAAGGTGTAAGCGCTAAATTCAAACTGCCTGATCCAATATGGCGGAAAAAAATTATAAATAATTGAAAAAATTGTTTTTAAACTGTTACACACACAAACACAAATACACACACACACACACACACACACACACACACACACACACACACATGTATATGTATATTATACATATGTATATATATATATATATATATATATTCAATGCATTGTAACTGCAGTAATTGAGGTTTATTTTTAATTGCTTACAGTAAATGTAAGGTGAAATAAATGCATCACTCCATGGACGATTGAATATAACCAAAACAATTATAACTTTGTTTAAATATTAGAACAAAATTTCTTGTGAAAAATATATGTAAAAATTCGTTTGAGCTACTTAAAATATGCTTTTAAGTAGATCCAGCTGACTAGTAAGGGTTAGATGTTTGACAATTGGAATTACATATTGCTATCGTTATTTTTCTGGTTAAACAAAAATATCTTAAGATTTGTTGTTACATTGGAAAGTTACATGTGAATCTACTCTAAACTACTATCATGTATATTATATTCTGAATTGCATGGAACAAGGAATTTTCAAAAATATTACAGCTTCCTCATAATTTGTTTTAATTTTGCTTGATGCCATAAATAAGAGTTATGAATTTTTAGGTTAGTGTGAGTGGTCGTAGGACAAATGAATGGTTGAACTTCTGAAATTTGACCTTAGATTCGTAATCAGCGATCCAAAAAACATAGAAAATGATATACAACTTAAGAAAAATGATTTTTTTCACAAATCGTGCATATGTAGGTTGGTTTAAGTAATCGTAGGAAGGTTTGAGGGTTAAATATGAAAAATCTGACCTTAGGTACGTCATCAGCGAACCCAAAAACGTACTAGAAGATACTTTTGGAAAGATTTGGGCATTTTATCATATTTTGGTCCTCAATCATGGATCCTCCAATTTAAATTTTTTAATTGGCCAGGTAGGATCTGGACGCTTATGACTCATGCTAAAACTTAAGCTCTTGTACGTCTTCATGGGTGCTCTCAAATTTTGGACTCAGAAGTGATCCAGTTGACGCAATTTCACCCATATATATATTCTTATTTTATTTTAACTTACACATTGTTGTCTGCCACATTTGATCGGTCATTTTGAATTTTGTTTATACAACTTTCGTTACGCAAGCTGAAACCTAGACCATACGCACTAACGTATATTTAAGATAATCGCATGAAAACATGATTTATTATTTACGTTTATCACTTATAATCATAATATTGTTGTGAAATTAAAGAAAATTTCATAATTGTGTCGTCCATATGTAATCAGCCATTTTTTAAATTGTAAGTCTTACCTTAAATTTTCTATAAGCAACTTAAAGAATAAATATAACAGTTTAAAAAAATTTTTTTCAATTATTTATAATTTTTTCCCGCCATATTGGATCGGCCATTTTAAATTTCAAAAAAATTACCCTAGGATCGTAATCACCAGACTCAAAAACGTTCATAAGGAAACTTTTAAGGAAGTTTTATCGGAAACATCAATTTTATAAAGAATTTCTTTTTATCAGTAATTATTTAAATGTTTAGAACAAATTATGATTGTTTAAAACATTATTAAACTGTTGGTTATATTTTTCTTGTATACCTAGTCCAATTAGCTATAAGACAAAAAAAAAGTCAAAGCGATATCTTCATTCCGTCTTGAGATTTATGATTTTGATACAAAAAAAACCGAATTCGCCCACTGTGCGGCGGGGTGGGGACTTGCGCCATGTTTGCCTCCTTCATCGCCGTCTATTTTGCACGTGCATTTTCACGACTAATTATCTCCAAATTTTGCGCTGATCAAAAACCAACTGAAAGTGCTCTCTAGTGTATTTTTTTATGCCCTTTCGATTGGCACAATCCGTTTTGCGCTACATACTTCCGTTCTCGAGATATAAGCGTTTTTCTAAAAAAATTGCGAAAAAACGTCATTTTCGCAGTGTTCTAGCCATCGCAGGATTTTTTAATTATTTCTTCCGTAATCAGCGGGGTCGAACACATATTACGTCAATTATTCATATTGCTAGCCCGAAACTGTAGATAAAAACCTTCGTATCTCTCGCCGAGCACGAACGAACATATAAGCCGTATAGTATACCTATGTCAAGCGTAACGCCAAATTTACCTCAAAAATCAATAACGCTAGAAAATTTTCACTCCGCAAGCGGAAAGGCCAAGGCCCTGCATTAGATGTTTTAACATCAATAAATTGCTTGAGAAAAAGGCTCTTCTTCGTGTATCCTAAAGATGCACTCGACTAAGTGATACACACTCGTGATAAGGATGTAGTTTGAAGAGAGACAATTCGAAGCATCGGCGGCAGAGTGTAAGTATGTTTAGGGAGATCATACATTATACATAATTTATTGTGTTTTCATGTATATGACTGTATCCATAATGACCCCTGGCTCACAGCCACTTTTAGAGGGCATCATATTTTATTTACATACTAAAGGAGCTAATACGATGAGATTGAAATAACGCAAGGCTGTCAGAGCAAAATAGTAGAAGAGCAGGATCACATGCTGAAGAGTAAGACTGTAATCGTGCTGTACTATTTTTGTTTTCCCTAGGACACATGATGTCTTTGTTTCGACATCAGCAGTCTTAACGATGGTTAGCATCATTAACCAGACTCCACGCCAATATTCTTTGTCAAAATATTATTTTAAGAAAGAAATGAATGTGCATATTAACGCTGAGAAGAATATGTATAGAAATGTTCTTATCTAAATAAAAAATGCAATCAACATACAATTTCAGAAATTTCATACTTTTCAACCATAAAAAATAGATAATTCTTTATTACTTAACAATTACAATTTTTTTTACACAGCTTCCTCTTCATCATTTTGTCATCAAGGTTTTGTCTGTTTTCTGGCCGGGAACTTGATAACTTTTATTATACAAGATGCGAGCCGTTTTTCTTTGGCATCTTCCTTCATAAGTTTTTGAATCAACTTAAACTGTTTCTTCAACATTTTGATTGTCTTGTTAGCTATTATTTTAAGTTTCTACTGATTAAGGCTGATTTTAACATTCTAAAATTCTCCCCGGATCATTCCTTAATATTTTCTATTATGGAAAGAACAGTTAATAACGCTGGTGTTGATCGAGGTGTCAGTAGTTCTAAAAACGGCTGTACTGAGGACGCACAGTGGGCAAAAATGCCTATTTTTGTGTCGAAATAAAATAGCGGCCGCTGTGGTAGGCCGATCAAGATGATTCTTTTTGAAGCTTGAAGCTTAAACACCCCAGAATATAGGAAAAGTGGTCCGAAGTAAAATTAAAAAAATTTTTGAGGTTCAAAACTACCCCTAAATGCACCCCTAATCATTATATCTTTATAATGTCATTAGTATTCAATCAGACAAACACACATTTTTTACAAAAAACTATGTACTCATAGATTTTTTGGGTCGCTGATCACGAATATGACGTCAGAATTTCGAAATGTAAAGTGGCGGATCAAATATGGCGGCCGAAAATGTCAAAATGATTTAAAAATGTACGAAAATTTGGCCATCGAGGTTTGTTAGGTCACTGATCACGAATCTGGTATCGAAATAACGAAATTAAAAATGGCGGATTCAATATGGCGGCCGAAAAAGTCGAAACCCTTAAAAAATTTACAAAAAATTTGGCCATACAGGTTTTTTAGGTCACTGAACACGAATCTGGTATCAACCCAGTAACTAACAAGATCTTAGCTATAGGGGTTTTTTAGGTCACTAAACACGCATATGGCAGCAGAATTGCATTATAATTATAAAATTTTAAATGGCGTATTCATAAGGATCAAGAAAAAAAATATAGGATAAAATAAAAAAAAAAAAAAAAAAAAAATAAATAAAAAAAAAAAAAAAAAAAAAAGAATTAAATGTTTTAAATTGACGATAAAAATTTTTAAGGTCTCTGAACACGAATCGGGAATATTAATGTTAAATGAGAAAATAGAGGATTTTATATGATTATCAATATATTAGTAAAAAATTGTATAGAGTCCATTACGTGATTAAACAATATAAAAAGATTTGGCAAAAAATCATGGCAATTATTGTTGCTTGATGCTTGTAAGCCTGAGACTGGATAATTTCATTATAAAAGAATAAAATTTTTTACCAGGAAAAATTTTCTACTTATAAATCAGACCAATTACTTACGTATCTATGTATTTGTATTATAACGAATACTGCTTGATATACCTAGATTATGGATTAGCTAAGCAACTCTACAAGTTTTAAATGTAAAATCATACATATGTAGCAGATGAGTGTCAAAAACTTCTAACACTTTTACGTAAATATTCTAATTGTATATTTAGACATATTTATTTACATAAGATTCAAAAATTTAGTTTTTCAGTAAGCAATAAGTCCTAATTATTTACAGATACGTCATAACATACATTTTTTACAAAGTTAGCTTTTACTTTTTGGCTTTAATAAATAGTATTATTTTCCTTTAACTAAATAAAAGTCACATGTTTAGATTCATGTTAAAAAACTGATTTTATTTCATTTCATCTCCTCGTTCTCATTCTCAGCTTCTGCCAACTCGTCTTCTATCTCATGGTAATTGGAATTCTCTCTACAGCCAATCAATATTGCCATGTTAGGTGATAGATATGATAGAGTTAAATATATAACTGATTAGCTTAAAACGTTTTATTTAAAAATTTTTTTTGAAATTTCTGAATGTGGTACTAAGATAAATAGAGGGAATTTTCTCATGGATTCCTAAAACAAAACTATAAGTTATTATTGGCGTTACAATAAAACAAACGTGACATCAAGCACGTACATGTACATATCAAATTTCTGATGTATGACTTAAAGTAATTTTGGAGTCATATTTTTGAAAGGATCTCGCAAGATTACGATAAAGCAGAGTTTATTTCTCTAATACTGACAGCTTTGTTGGATTTTCGATCACTTTCCGATATGCATACATTTTATTTTGATCGCATTATAGTAGCTATATAATTTAAATCTTAGTAACCTAAGAAACCACCAGGGCTGATATTTTGTTGGTTTTTAACAGGTTTTAACTTTTTTGGATGCCATGTGGAATACGCCATTATGAATTTTATAATTATAATGTAATTCTGATGCTATATGCGTGTTCAGCAACCTACAAAACCCCTATAGCTGAGATCTTGTTATTTTTTAACAAGTTTTAATTTTTTGGCCGCCATGCTGGATCTGCCATCTCGAATTATGTAATTTTGATACCAGATACGTGTTTAGTGACCTAAAAAACCTCTATGGCCAAATTTTCGTAAATTTATCAAGTGTTTTGACTTTTTCGGCTGCCATGTTGGATCGACCATCTTTAATTTCGTCACTTTGATACTAGATTCGTGATCAGCGACCTAAAAAACCTCTATGGAAAAATTTTCGTACATTTTAAAATCATTTTGACATTTTTGGCAGCTATATTGGCTCCGCAATTATGAATTTTGATATTCTTACGTCATATTCGTGATTAGCGACCCAAAAAATCTATAGGTACATAGTTTTTTGTAAAAAATGTGTGTATGTCTGATTAAATAATAATGATATAAAGATATAGTGATTAGATGTGCATTTAGGGGTAGTTTTTAACCTCAAGAATATTTTTTTTCACTTTGGACCACTTTTCCAATATTCTGGGGTGTTCGAGCTTCTAGCTCCAAAAAGAATCATCTTGATCGGCCTACCCCAGCAGCCGCTATTTTATTTCGGCACAAAAAAAGGCCTTATTGCTCACTGTGGGACGCCAGTGGTGGTGGTAATGATGACAGTAGCGCTGCGGGTGATTCTAGTAATGATGATGACGGTTGTGGCAATTGTGGTGATTGTAGTGAGGATGGAGGCAGTAATAGTGATGATGACAGTAGCAGTTGTGGTGATAATAATGACGTTGGTAGCAATGATGGTGATCATGTCAGCAGTGCTAGCATTGATGACGGGGATGGTTGTAGTGATGATGATGGCGGTGGTGGCGATAATAGTGATAATGATGACGGCGTCGGTGGTGATGGTGATTTCTGATGTTATGGTATACATTTATTTCATGATAATAGTGGTAGAGGTACATCCTCTGCTTCGTATGCCTCTGCTGGAGCTGCTGCTGCTGCCGTCATAGTTGCTTCCGTCGGCGACAGTAATATATGATTGTGGCGTTTTAAGAGTGCCTGTGTGCCGAAGCAAGTTTTATGCGCAAGCCATGCCTTTGCCCTCGTCAAGACTTCTAACCGCGGTGCGGTGTCACGATCTTCAAAGAATGCCCACGCTTGCTGATCACCTAAGCTGGCGACACGCAACAACCAGATCGACTCAACTTCGCTACGCAAACGCACTGACAAGATTTTAAACTTCAGCTTCTTTTCTAGTCTAAGTGATTTTGACAACTTATTTTTCTTCTGTATAATTTTAAATATCGAGAGTTGTAATCAATAAGCGATATCTCACTCACCTCACGATTCTAAAATATTTATGGGACATTACATTGAGTATCCAACTTGAGGCGTTTGATGATGCAATTAGTAGGAGTAGCAGTTGCCTGTTTATAAGGAAATAGAATGATGACTTTAGGTGTGTCACAATACAAGAGTGTTGTCCAGTTATTAACAGTATTTCTAAGCAAATACTTGCATAAAAAAACAAATGCTGTCTTAATATTCGTGACTACTGATGTTACTGCAGTTACTTAATGTTTAGAAGCAGTCGGCATCACAACTGCCTGCCAACGCCCTTGTCAATGATGTTTTAATGGTATGCTAGTCATCTTAATGCTGTCAAGAGACCATGATTCAACAATTGCGAAATCATACATTTTCTAAGCTAGAAGATGACTTATTTTCAGAGATGTAGGGTTAAAGATGCGCATCAATATGAAGTCCAAGAAATGCTTTTATGGATCATTAACAAAAGAAGCACGTTCAAACAAAGTTAATAATAAGCTAGTGTGATATAACTCTGCTATTCTTCTTGGCTCTCTTCGTATCACTTTTTCCCTCTCTATCTATTCCTTCCTATCTTATTTCCTCACTTTCACTTCTGTGTCTCTTCTACTCTCCTTACAGAGTTGTGCAAAATATTATTCTAGCCAGAATATAGTAATATTGGAGAAAAGCTAATCAAATGGAGCATGCATGAGTGGAAATGTCCATTGCGAAAAATAAATACCCATAGAATATTTTGAAGTCAAGAAAATGCAATGGATAAATTTAAGACAAGATAGTTTTAGCTGAACACATATGATAGGACAAGTAAACTGTAAATAAGCTAGAAAAAATTATTTTGTCAGAAAATCAAAAAATTTGGTAAAAGCTAGTTTTGGTGAAACACATGTGAGAAAAAAATTGATGAAACTGTGGAGCGTGTCCATGTAATTCATTTAGAATATCTTCCTTTGCTGCTTTAGTTTCCCACTTCCAGATCATTTCGTGCTGATTTAAGGGCTCTTTGACTGCTACTGCTGCTCTTTTATTTTAACTCGTTGTCTCCTCGCATTGGTCTAGGTGTGAATGACCTGATTTTGGCGATTAGCGGAAATTAAGTGCAACTAGCTTGTACACATGTGCATGCGCACTGTCAGTGGGGATTTTTAATATATTTAATGAATGTAAAGTGTGATTTTTATCTGCTCACGGATTTTCGCACATTTAAAACTGTATGCATGTGAAAGACAAGGGTGGTAGCGGAGATAATTGTGTCTTTACTAATTTTTTTTTTTTTTATTTATCGTATAAGGTGTATGCATACATATTCAATGAAATTTCGTGTTCTAAAACAGGCATTCATTTGTCTAAAAAAAGTTGTTTCATGGAGGTACTCAAAAATTAACCAAATATCCTTTAATCTTAAGTCAAACAATTTACATTAAGCTATACCTACAAACTGTAGTCTTAACTGTAGTTACCGTCCAGCTGTTGTATTTAATACCATGGAGAGCGATATAAGGAATTATTACGTGTAGTTACCGTCGTTAAAAACATAAATCAAAATGTATACATATCCGTATTGTATATAAAAATAACTAAACTAAAAGATGAAAACAATATCAGTTGTGTCTCACAGATTAAAGCGTAAGGTTAAGGTTCTTATCCATACGTACAACTTTATTTTACCAGCTGCGTGGAGAAGGAAGTCCGTGCCTAAAACATCTGGCAGTTCAAATGTCCGTCTAAATATAGTTGCGAGCTTGGAGAGAGTCACGGCTGCTGAGGTATAGTCGTATTAAGAGATATAAATGGAGAGATATGAGAAGAGAGATGGAAAGAGAGGGAGAGGGGTAGAGAGAGATAGAGAGAGAGAACGGGAAACAGGTGTATTCGAGTGCAGAAACACCTGCTTTAGTATAGCCGCAGATGTCGAAAGAGGGAGCAGCTACTCAAGCATAGTCATACCCACGAAGAGGGTAAGGGTGAGCTGAAATCAGCGTATGCTAGGAACCGATGCTCAGTAGGAATTTTCTAGTTTCAAGTGGAAGAAACCTTATATCTCGAAAAGTAAAAGAGGTAACCCGAAAATTATTATTAGAGCGTAAAGCTTGGATGATAAAAAATCAGAAAAAAATTTATAAAAAACTTAGAAACGAAGAATCCTAACCTTCAAATTGATAGAATTACTTCAGAAATCTTTTTTTTTTCAGACTATTAATAAATGGTCGACTGCCATAATAATGATTATTTCTCGAACATATATACGATTTTGACAAACTAGAAGGCTTAACTTCCTATGACATAACCGAAAAGTTTTAGATTTTAAATTGGATGCGTACTAAATTGTAAGCTAATAAAACGTTTATAAATTCTCTAAATTTTTCTCACTGCTTAGATTCTTAGCTATAAACTTCCACTAACATTGACTAATTATCTTACTATGTTTTTGAGATGTCAAGTTTGTAACATTAAAAAACGAAATTTTAAAATGTAAGGTTACGTTGAAGGATGTCAAATTACCTATTTTAGAAGAGCAGAAAAGTATATTGATTATTCAAAAGATTTAAAGATAAATAAGTCACTTTTTCTTCTTCTCCACAGCAATTGGTTTTATATTGAGAATTTTTACCTTATTAAAGCTTATGACGTAGTCTATAGACAATCGCTATAGTATTACCAAATTCTCTATAAAATAAGCTACCGTAGATCCATGCTCCAGCAAAAATATTTGGTGTATCTTTTTTCCTTCTCAAAATATTATGTTTTCAACATTATTAATTCTGAGTTGCAAGCTTTAAGGTTTTGTAACAGAAACAAAAGGTAACTTTTTTGTAACAGTATTATTGTACGTGAGAAAACTAATCGATATTGAGATAAATCGCACTATTTCTCTCAATTCCGGTCTTATTTTTTTCAAGTTATCTCAATAACATAGAGGATAGGATTTTATGTTAAAAAATTATCTATATTTTTTTTCCATCCCTATTCTCTTAGACTTTTGCTCCGAGAATAATTTTTAAATTACCGCTGTTCCGTGCAATATGTTAGTTTTTTAACTTTAAATATTTAAAATTTTTGCTTCAAGCCCATGGTAGTGGAAATAATTAATAATACTTTGTTATAATTGGACTGTCTCTTAAGGAATAGTTATTATAACGGTAAGTTGAAATTTTTTTTAAATTCTGATTCGAACAGTTTTTTTTGGAGCCTCTTCTATCAATTTGAAGGTTAAAATTTCGTCCTGAACTTTTCCATAATGTTTACTTACTTATTATTATCTAAGCTTCATGCTCCGACAACAATTTTCGGATTACCTTTTTCCTTCTTGCGATATTTAGTTTCTGACACTTTCAACTAGAACACTCCCATTGTGCGGCATAGCTTATCTCTTTGAGTCATGTCTGAGCTTCAGACCTCTACGACTAGTGACAAATAATTCAGCAGATCCCATTCAATTCCTTGCACTTATGTTAAACCAACTTGTAGTATGTGCACAAATCTAATAGCTGCTAAGATAAGTTCTCCCCTTTTATCAGGTGAAAATTGCTGATTCAGGCCCTTAAAATCTTCTAAAATAGATGGCCTATCACGTTTACTATTTTATTATGAATTTGCGTTAAATATAAATTATCAAATTTGTTTTGTGCAACGAAAATGTTTTGTTTGCATCTAGAATAAATCAACTTATTGAAATTCTTTATCCGATAAATATTTTCCGAGATTGAAAAATAAGATGTTTAAATGGACCAGCCAGAAAAAAGTTTTCTGTGTTATTGTTAGAATAAAAAATTATAATATAGTGGATGATAATTCTTATATGGATCGTTAAGAATACTAAAATCAAAGAGATGTCTTTATTAGAAAGGGGGGCTCATTGTATTTACCCGATATACCAGTTTATGCAGTTAATTAAAAAATCAAAAAAAGGGGATGTTAACTCAACTTTCCGACAACCTTTTTCAAGAAAAAACTGACCTATATCGGGAATGTAAGTTTCATTAACCATACAATATTTGAAAATCTAGCTAGTTTAAAATTTATTTTTTTCCATGTATTCGTAAGACAGGTACGTGATTGTTTTTCCTCATCTGAATAGATACTATTTTTAAAAGTAAAGAATCAAAGAAAATACATAGCACAATCAAGCTTATGTAGTGCTAAATACATTAGAAGTCTAAAAATTAGAGGAAACCACTCACTTCTAATAGATTTTTACCGAATCGCAAACAAAAAATTCCACCACTTGTACTCATAGCTGATACTTAATGCACAAAAACATTTAAGATACAACAGCAAATGTCATCATACCCTAATTGTTTGGAATGCAGTAGTCTTAACTCTCGTAAATGTATAGGTTAGCAGTAATATTACACTTTTATCCATAAACCAATATCTGTTGATCATCATTATATTTACTTAAAATGTGTAGCTTCACTGGGGAATTTTAACTGGAAAATACTTCATGACGTAAAACAGCCGTAAGGTTACTCTTGGGATAGCGACGCGTCACCAAGCCCCACAGTGGGGCCAACTCCCAAGAACAGGTGATAAATTTTTTAGAGTGTTCTAATTGAACCTTAATTTTATACTCGCAGATTGAAGAAGTACTAATTAGAAGAGCTCTCTCAAAATTATTATCTTGAAAAACGCAGACGCCATATAATACAATTATTTGTTTTTAAATGAAAAAAATTTAAGAAAATCATATTAAAACATTTGACTTTGAAATCCGCTATTTAAATCTTTATTTATAAAATATCGGATATTATATCGCGTACATGACTAATCCAAAAAGTAAAAACTTGAGTAAATAATACCAAAAAATCTTACTTGGGGATTTTTTAGGTCGCTGATTTGAAATCAGTTGTTGTGATTGCAATTTCTAAATTTTAAAGTACAAAGTCAACACTGAGAGTTTAAGCAATCTTGCTCTTACTTATAGTGATATACACGTTACTTGCAGAGAACAAAATTATTTTCTAATAGAACATTACATAAATAAAATCGTGTTAAAATTTTGTTACTTAATGGATTTACTATCATACGACCAATTTCATACGGCGCTGTGTATAAAGCTAAAGATCTTTGCAATATTTAAGCCCTATTGGAAGTTGAAAAGCCGTCAAACAATTTATCATAAGATAAGTAACGGATAGACAGACAAACAGAAAAATTATCCTTCATTTAGAGTGGCAGTGAAAAGCAGAATCAAACAGCTATAAGCACAAAAATTGTGACTGTCTTTAACAGTCTTAAGGAGGTCCAAGGGATTTTCATTAGTTGTAAAAATAAATTTTTGATCACATAGCGATTTTACTTTATAATTTAAATCTTACCTTTTGCTCATTTTAAAAACTGATTTGCTATTTTACTTAAACAAGAAAAAATATGGGCAAGACTTTTTAAAGGACTTATTTTCCAGACAGTAGGTGTGTAAAATTATTAAACCGATTATAAAAGAATTATAATAACCATATTACTTCTGTCTATGGTTCGGTTGAATTCAAGCTTAGCTATAAGCTCGTTTTTTAGTTGAACTCTATTATGTCATTTTACATATAATTAGCATAGTTAATGTAAAAATAGATGTTTTAAGCATCAAATGATAATGAAAAAGTAATTAACTCCTGAATAAATACAGCATAAACAAAGACATTGGGTTTCACATACACAAATTGAACCAATAATATTAAAAGATTTAAAAAAGGAAAGCTTACACATGCGTACATTAAATAACGTATTTTTGAAGTTATAATATTGATTAATTTATTTGCCTTAGTACGTTGAGAATACATCAATATTATTAAGAGCTAAATTTGAACTTCAAAAAATCTCATCATGGCCGAACTTTGTGCGACCTGGCGATGTGTCGCTTGTTGCACAACAGTATGACCCGCCTCAGATCGGCAATACCGTCTCCTTATGTGCATACGCTTCTCTCGAGACGTGAACCCACCCGGTCTTGCAGTCTCCTCTAGCCACATTCGAGTCGCTGTATACTATTTGCCCTCCCCATACGTGCCGCTTTAGTTGTATATTTTGCATGTTAGTGTACTTAATCCACGTGCTACATTATTTGTGGATATTGGCGTGGTCACGCACTGCTTTACATGCGCATATCGATGTACAAAGTGCAGTTTGAAGTGGAACGTTAAAACGAAGGATGTAAATTATTTAATGCGACTTCTCACATCAGCGAGTACTTTTTACTGTCATAAAAATTTGATAATTTAAAAAGACAATCTTCATAAACGACCATTATTCTTAACAGTAGCATAAATGATTCGGCAGGAGATAATAATGTTTATTTTGTTCGAGACGATTCATCGCCATTTGTCGAAAACATAATTTGCACATTGAAAACGATCCAGGAGATGCTACAACCATAGATGTATTAGAATAGATCATGACAGGGGCCAAGAAGCCTGTAAGTAGCAACGATACGAGAAGAAAGACAGAGAGAGAGGGAGAGAGGGAGAGAAGGCTGACTACGAGCCTCTTTGAGCCTTTGTCTAATCAACGCATGCCTAGTGCTCTCTTAATGTGTATATTGCGATGTTTAGCTATATACCAGTCGTTAGACAAGGATGCAGGGGACGGGCTGGTATCGATCTCTCTCTGTTTTCTCGTATCACAAGATTGGCCTCTAGTATGCTCTATTCTATATTGTTAATGGCTACGACTCGATATGAGACTCCTACATACTCCGGTAACGTTATGTTACGTACTTTAGTCGCATAGTTCAGTTATCATCGTTTACTTGTGACAATAACCAATAAAATGTATTATAAAAAGTAGTAACTGCTACTGCAACAGAAGTCACTGAAATAACCTCACAGAATATCCTATAAAAATGTTGGAGTATTGCATTTGTATCGTACTTGTACAATTCTAAAAGTATTTTATTTTGCTACAGAGTTTACACTTGTAATTTCGTTGTATATTTTTGAAGCATTCTCTATGAAAATAAAAAAAATGGGTAGGTTGCGGAAGCCCCAACAGAAGTACAGGGAAAAAATTTGTAAGAGCGTCATGCTAACACAGTACCTCCGCACAAAACGTATCAAGAAGAACGATGCTTAACGGTACATAAAAGAAGACAATATACTGGTGCTTTTAATATAGATGCTGCGTATCGACTTGAGCGACAAATCGTCTACAGAGACAAAGGCGCTACGTTGCAGCTCACATCACGAGCACAGCATCACAGAATCAGTGGCACCGCGCTATAAGAGTCGTCGGTAGTAAGCTATAGTACATATTACGATCTCTGCATTTCGGCTTAAGCGGCATGATGCGAGACGGAGACGATTGGTTGATATTGTTACTTGATGCATTGAGTGGCTGCATGAGTGTCGCAGCGTTAGCAAAGTCAAAATTTTCAAGAGCATTAGGGTTAGAAGCATCAAGCGAGGGCTGCATACTAAATTTGGCAGAATTTTGCATGTGCGAGAATAGAAAGAAATTGTCTATGTGTGGATATAAATAAGTGAGCCCGTTGTATCAATAAAAAATTCTCATATCATCTGACATAAAACCGCTTAAATACTTTACATCAAAAAATGTAACATATTAAAAACAAAAAACCAATAACTTATTAAGGGTGTTATAGTTTCAAATGCATATTTTGCGGGCGTCTTCATAATAGGGGCCGTGTCGGTTAAAATTAGAAATTTTTTTTTTCAGTACAATATATATAACCCACTAAAAAGAAAAAATATCTAATATCAAATTTAAGAGATGGCATATTGAATGACGATAGTTTTTAGCAACGTTATATACTATTACTAATTGTATAGCACTGCTCTTAGAAATAAGCATTAAAGTAAATAAATTAATCCCGTTCGTTCTTTGCCGCACATATTTATTTAAACAGACATAGGTGGGCCTCAAACCCTAGCCATCAAGATCTGCAGGCAGATGCGCTAACAACAGAGCTATTACGTGGCACTATATATACATATATATACTAGTCGGGCTTTGCCCTCTGCGAGCTCCGCGCGCCAACCCCCTTATTCCAATATTTCTATTCTCATGACTAAATAATAAATACAAAAGTTTATTTTTTGATACACATATATATGTGTGTGCAATTATAGATAACCAAAGCGATATCTTAAAAATTCGCTAAAATTTCGAACAAACATAGTCGATAAATTAAATGATTTCATTGATTTATCAAATAATTGTTACTAATTAAAATCTGATAAGGACTCTTTTTGTTATTTATGGTTAATATTGATACATATGTATATAATTTTTGCGCAATCATTATTATTCGAAAAAATGTTATAAACCTTTCTTTGGTTATTTTTATCATTTTATAATTCATTATTGATATAAGTTAATAGTAAGTTATAAGTTTAAATTTCTTACTTATTATTTGTAAATGTAGATATTTTATTCAATTATTTTTCTATTTCTTGGATCGATTTTTGTATACTTCCACATATCCTTTTCTTATTTTATAACTATCAAAAATTTATATTCCCTTGAATTATTGCTAATTTTATTTTTAATAGAGTATAATGCATAATTAAATATACATACTACAGCATTTTAGAATTTCTTTTTTCATCGTCATAATATTATAATTTATAACGAATAAAATATCATTGAACTCTTAATCTTAACCCTGTAGGTTAGATGGCCCAATCATCGAGAGTCTTAGAAAAATGTTCAGCAATCTAATGTAATATTAAATGTATGCTGGATAATTTCATCGCGATTTTAGTAAATATTGGTTGTATAAGTGATTTAGTACAAGTGTAAATTTCTCTGCGTTACGAAATCAATTATTGAATTTATCATCAACAAAATAAAAAAACTATTTTTTGGCTCTATTATCGTGCCTTAAAAAAGGCCATGGATCTATTATCTAGCCCCTATTATCAAGCCCCTTTAAGCCCAATATTCACATGGTTAGACTGTCTGTATATCAAGATATGCATGTATTATATGCCAATTAATGAGTTTTGCTCATATTAATAAGTACGCACATCTACTTGTCGCAGCAAAAACTAGTTTCAAAAAATCTTAACAGACGAAAAAATTTAAGTTGGATAAAGGCCTTTAGTACTGAATGCAGAGCCTCGATAATAGAAGCACTATAAGAACAGTTCACCTATTAACGACTTTATTGCTGATAAATACCAAAGAAAACCAAAATTAAAATAAAATTGTCTATCATATTATTGACACCTGTTTTAAGATCACCATCACATTTACATCGTACACGTTTTAAATGCAGTCCATCTATAAACGATAGTAAAATATTTAATTTAAGGTTTTTGTTTAGGGATCAGATGTAAACTAATGCAAGCCTACTCGTATAACTCGTATCACGTGTTGAATGTTCATGTAAACAGTAATTGTTTTTTTTTTTTTTTTTTTTTTTTTTTTTTTTTTCTTTTTTTTTTTTTTTTTATTTTTTTTAACTTACTAATTTTTTTTTTTTTTTTTTTTTTTTTTTTTTTGTTTTGTTTTTTTTTTTTTTTTTTTTTTTTTTATTTTTT
>JAPYYV010002119.1:0-21726 GCA_030522625.1 Copidosoma aretas | reverse complement strand
GTGTGGGTGTAATTTTAAAAATTACACACACACATACGTAAAATTAAAAATAATATTAATGTTTGTTTATTAATTTGACTGTAAGACCGATATAAATATGTGTCTTGTTTCAACATTTACAGTCGACAAAAGTATTATTGGTGTGTTAAAGAAACGATTTTCTTTGTTTAAAAAAAAAAATCTTAATTCTAGTATTCACTACTTGCTACTTTATACATTTCTTGTAATTTCGAACATTTCAAACTAAAAGAGAATATTTATCGTATGCCAGAAAAATATTTTAAAATTAAGTTATTTTTTAGTAATTGTAAATTCACTGAAGACAACGTTTTTTCTTAAATCTAGTGAATTTTCTTTAAGTTTTGTTGAAGGCAATTTCAAGTATATGTTTATTTCACGACGTATTTTAAAAGATGCGTTTGTTAGTCATTAGCTTGATTTGGTTTAGCGTCAGGATGCTCACCAGGGTGCTCCGGATTTTTTATAATCAAACACCTTTTCGTTCTCCGATCAAACCCGAGCGACTCTGGGAAACTCCTATAAGCGTTAACAAAATTCATACAATCTAGGTGGTAAAGGTGTATTTTTGCACCATCGGAAAGTAAGAAAGGTGGTGTCGACTCGCATCACGTATCTCACTAAGAAGCCGTTGTTGAGTTTAAGTTGCTTTGTTGTTGTTAATTTTTGCAAAACATACCAAGAACTGAAAATTTCAATGTTGAATTTGTTGAATTGCTCAACATCTTAGTTGTTTCTGCAAAAATTTTCAAAGTTATTAATTGGACTGAAGAGATTCACACATTATGATATTTTTTCATTACAATGATAGAATTACATACAACAGATTAAGCTACATTAAACTTAGCAACAGCTATTAGATCACTCTTCTTACTCTCTGCTGCTGCGAAAATACACCTTCACCACCCAGGGATGGTAGTACATGACTTTTCTAGCTCCGCCAAGAAAATCTGGACAAACAGATTCTCATCTTAAAGGCATCTTACGGCGGTTTTCAGACGAAAATTGGTTCGTCCAGATCCTCCAATCGAAATTTAGAAAATTACGTACCCCAGATTGTATGAATCTTGTCATCTATTCACCTCTTGAACACACAAAATCATTAATGTTTACAAAACACGCTTGTAAAAGTTGCTTGGAGCAGCTCATGTTTGATTAGAGCAACAACAGGTATTTGATTATAAATTTGGTTGGCCGCGCCCCCAGACGCTAAACCGAACAGAACTCATATTTCTCTTCTCAAGCAATTAAGACCTTGCAGACATTAATATGTTCATTAGTTAATCAATTCTTGTTTTCTGGGCTGTTACCAATGGCTCGTACAGCATGAAATTAAGCATGCGTTGATCGTTCGTATCTCAGTTGCACAACAGCAAACGCTCTTAAATCATTTTATGTCATAATTAACTTGCTTAAAGGTAAAATTTAAGCCTAGGTGAGTTTAAAATAATGCAGTAGTTGTTGAGTAATAGGCAGATGAAAATCGTAAAAAACGCGTTTTTTTTCAATAATTGGGAATTTTTTATTCCAAAACCAAGGAGTCTCAAAATAATTAATGGAATACCTTTTATGCTGAGAATAAGCCAAAGATTATAAAAAAATTTTTGATTTGTCGAAAAAGTTGTTAATTAAAAGGTATTAACAATTATTTAGCCAAATCACCCTTGCTTCTCGGGCTAAGAAACCAAAATACCTTATAAAAATCAAGATGTTCTCATGGACTAAGATCAACCACGGGTACATATGTAATCAAAAGCGTACTAAAGGTGTAGAAGGATACGAAAAAGCTCGGAAACGGGTAATCGAGAAAATCAAACAAATTTTACAAACTTTTAGAAATGGTAAAAGTTGTATTCTATTGATATTAAAAACTTTTTCTTTAAAGATCAATGTGTTGGACTTCAACTTTTTAGGTTACCGATAACAAGATAATTTTAACATTTTTTTGGAATCTGTTTTTCAACTACTTTTTATAGTATAAGGAATATTTTTTTCGGTCGAACCATAAAGAGAAAAAGGTGTATTTTTTAAGATGTTTATTTTTTCGACTGTACATAAGCCTCAACATCAGCTCAGAAAGTGACATGAATTCGTATACTGATAAATCTTGTTTTTAATTCTACATTCTCAAGGTTGATACTATTTGTTCTTACGACGATTTTTGCTAGATTTCAAGTTAATGAGATCTCAGGTTGTACTATTGAGATGAAGCTATCCAACAAATCCAGGCTCAAATAAATGTAAACTTTTTGAGTGGTTACATTTTTTGCTCGAGCGAAAATGTAAGGCACTTAAGTGTAGCAGTCGTACCTTGAAATTTAATTTATCAAATTCTAGTAAAAAGTTGTATAATTATTAATTAATGTGGTATGAGATGAAATAGATAATAATTTACGTGTTTCAAAAAAATTTTATGCTTAAATAGTTCCAATAGAATATTAGGTAAAAACGTAAACTACCTATTTAACTTGGACATTTTAATATCGTATAAATTTTCTTGTTTCTTATGAATAGTGGTGGAGGGAACTTTGCATAGGCACCCTCGAAGAAATTGAAGGTAGTGTCTGACTCGTACTGACTAAAACCATCCACCGCCGGAGTCTATCTGCTTTACGCAAGGAAACCGAAAAGAACGAAGGAAGAGAAAGAAGCGGAGAAATAAATGACGGAAAATATTGGGACGTCGAAGGTTCGGGGCTAGCTAAAAACCAAGAGTAGGTATTCCGTTGGCGCTATTGATGGAAGCGAGACATGAGAAATAGAGAAAGATGATCTGATTTGGAGAAAATTGAGTAAAAGACACAGCTGGTACGCATTAGACATAAAAATTAAGGTTAGAAGTTTAGGTAAGGGTAGCCATGTAGTTTGCTACAAACTGTGAAAGTGCAACTTGAATGGCCTTTTGAATAGTAGGTTTTGGTAGAGTAACAACGAGAGAATTCTGTTCAGAGAGATTTAAGGCTGTAGCTTGAACACAGGAGCGCCCAAGCTGTGGTAGAATTCTTGAAGAAGAGGCCGCAGTCGACTGCGGTGATGGCTGAGTTTTCGGCATAGTGATCTTCTTTGTCGGATACTTGAAGCAGCCACGGTACGCGGCCCCGTGGTCACCTTGGCTTTAGTGCAGAATGCAAAGACCCAGGCTGTGTGGCAATAATTTGCTGTGTCGGAATTTCTGGCAGCGTCTACACTCAAGACCAGCTTGTTCTTTTGTTTGGCCTCAACTTTCACTCGGAGGCTAATAGACTTGATGTGTGTACAAGACGTAGGCCTTTTCCAGGCGTTTGGTGACTTCACGGAAACCGTCGACCGTTTCGATGTAAACTTTGAATCCGTCGGAAACGTTGAACACCTTTCAGATAGCTGCATCGTGGTGAGCAACAGCTTTCCTAATCATCGGCCAATGCTTCTTCTCGCGGATTATGATCGGGGGAGAAAGGGTTTCGGCCCACTACTCCTCGTCGTCGTCAGTATCCATGGACTTTTCAGACTCGTTGTCTGTTTCAATAAATTGAAAACTGTAATGCATGGCAGAAATCGGCCTGCACCAAGTATACTAATCAGTATAGGGAGAGAGAAAGAGAGAGAGAGAGAGAGAGAGAGAGAGAGACATGGCTCCAGCTAGTATCTAAAGTCATGCACAACATGATTATGATAAAATACAAATTCTTCTTCTTGGTTACGAGGCAGTCACTCAACATAAACAGCTCTGTGCAGTAGTGCTGACATGTTGGGGCTGAGATGGATGCTTGATTTCCTGGTGACGACAGATTTATAGTCACTCAGGTTATCATAACCTGTGTCGTACAGACCTGTTAACATGTGATGCTGAAGAAAATCTGACAGGTAATTTGCAACAGCTTAGGACCAGAATGACTGTATATTAGGGTGTCTGCAATGTCTGTCTTCACTTTTTTCTCCTGTCATAACTGTAAACAAAAAGCCCTCCTTTTCTTAGCCCAGTTTTCTTCTGTTCAAGTCCCATATAAAAAAAAAATGAACTTATTGAGAAATTATTTTTTTCTGATGATTCACAAGAGTGTTGTAATGATCAAACAAGATTTGATGTTAGAGGGTCTTTGATTTCATAGCAGCTAAGAAATTAAAATTATAAGTTTGTGAATTATATAATTGCATACTAGCGAGTTTGTGAACAAAGTACTCCACCAATCGATGAATGGACTTCTTTATGTGCTGTACACTGCAATATTGTATTGCAACTATTTTAGCTCAATGTACTTAAAAAGGAGTTTAATCCATTAGGTTCTGGATGTCTAATGCCCATGGATGGTTCAGATGATATCCATTATCATATTCAATGTTTTTCAGGCTTTTGAAGGCGAACATATAAAAGTTTGTTGTCATGCTCGATATTTCTCGATATTTTTCGACGGGATTTGAACCTTGGTCCCTCAGAATTTTTCAGACTTGGCAGCTAGCACGCTAACCGCTAAGCCATTGAAGCTGTAGAAACTTTTTAATATTTACGAAATTAAAGTATTTGGCTTCTTTCTCTATAATCAATTCGCTATTCCAGATCCATGAAGAATCTGCCACTAGATTGTAGTCAGCAGCCTCAACAGGGCCATTCTATTCTTAAAGTTAGAGAAAAAAAGGTTTTTCTTAAGTAATTGCCATACAAGTTTTATTATCAAGTTTTGTTGAAAAATTAAATTTTTTTATTTTCTCGGCTGCCATATAAAGTCCGCGATTTTCAATTATCACAATCCGACGCCAGGTATGTAATCAGCAACCTCAAAAACCCCAGTGTACCAAGTTTTGTGGGAACAATAAATTTTTTTTACTTTATCGGCTACCATATTAGATCCGCCATTTTAAATTTTGTCAATCTAACTCCAGATTCACAATCAGCGACCGCCAAAAAATTTTTTTTGTTCATCCATTTATTTTGTAAAAAATTGAATTTTTTGTATAATTTCATGTTTATCTGACCTTTTAAATCCGTAATTTTTTTGAGTCACGTAGTAACCAAATTTCAGCAGCGGGATATTGTGGTATATGCCTTTAGAAGTAACGCCATATATTTTTTCTTGTCAACAATTCGGGAGGAGAAAAAGTTTTGTCAAAAAAAAGTCTTTTGTCCCACTATGCGTTGGACAATTCGGTGTCGGACAGAGTTGCAGCTGACATTTTTCCCAAAGGGACTCGGAAACGAATGCTCCGAAATTGGACACTTGCGATTAGAAGTCGGCCCTTTTTTCTATTCTAGTCTCTTTTTTGAAGCCGGCTACTTAACCTTGGGATTGAGCTATCACAAGCTTTAGTGGATTGTTTTTAATGGAAAGTCTCTCTATCTGCTCGTGGAGCACTTTGTCTTTTAGGTTTACCATAATGATTGGCCAGGCCAGAGCACAGCTAAATAAGTACCTTGTTCTAAATTATTTCATACAATTTTATATATTTACAGTTAGTCTTGATGTATAATATTATTTATCTCAAAATTTAGACAAAAGTTTTTTCTATCTCATGAGAATTGCTTTGCTACCCATTCTTAAAAGAAGATAAGAATCATATAATACTTTAAAGTGCCTTTTATCCTTATAGCTATTTAATATCATGCTAATAATAGTTTTTTTTCTTCTTTATACTTATTATTCAATATATAGTCACATGTTATATTAAGTAATGCCTCTATCGCCCAAGTAAATAATATATTGAGTCTGGTGATAGGATTATTTACCCTTGTGATACTGGCTGTAGCAAAAAGTCATTTCAACGTTACACCTATTTTGTCACATAGTTTATTATCATGCCTATCCAAATAATGAGTCGAATAATCAAAATTTTTTTCATTTTTATATTGTCTACCTGCACCATCCAAAAAATATATTATTTTATAGATCAAAATACATTAGCAGCACTAGTATTATGACGTATACATTCAGAAATGGATACACAATTTTAATTGTAAACTTATCTGTATTATCTTTTAATTAATTCACAATAAATATATTAGGACTTGATCATTATTCCAGTGTTGTTCTTTGACCTAAAATTTAAATGATAAATGCGTACTTGTTAGGAAAAAATCACAAATTACTATACATTTATTCAGGAATAATTTTTTTTTTTTTTTTTTTATTTACCTATTTCGTGTCTCTATTTACTAAAAAAAGTAACGACAATTTACTAAAGCCGTTACATACAATTTGAAAGTATAACTCTACAGTAAATATTCAGGTTCGCCAAAAATTTCGTTACAATCGACTATTTCTATTAAATATTTTCAGTCAATTTCTCTTTAAACTTCGTTTGAATTAAACAACAAAATTACTTCGGCAATATCACTTATGATAATTATGATCCCAAAAAACAATGAGTAGATTGTACATTATACATCAGACCATCTTAAAAATTATTATAATTTTTTATTGTTCGTTGTTTGGTAGCTTTGCTCAATTTTAACGGTGCAAACTAGAAAATTTTACAAAACTACATTTTATTAGATAGTAATTTATTTTAAATTTTTAATATAATTCATTCTAATCATTTAACAGTTAGCATATATATATATATATAATATATATTCTTTTTTCATCGAATTTCACGGTGATATAATTTTATTTGGCCTTGCATGAATCAAGTGTCATTATTAGATTCATTAAAAGTAATTATAGTATTTTTATTATCTGACACTGAAGATTAATGATTTTCAGGATTTAGATCACTTGATATACTATTTTCTTGAGAAATGTTTTTAAAACTAATATTTACGTAGAAGTAACAGTAAGACAATGAAGAATAAATTGTTATAAAACCATTGTCTGAAAACGTTAAAAAATTTTTATTTATGAATCTGATCTGTAGAATTCAAACTTTTGTCTGAAGTACTTTAAATTAAAGTTATATCATCAATATCACCTTGACCTTTGTCAGTTATACTAAAAACTTTTTTTTTTTTATTACTTCTGTGATTTTTTAAATTTTTTCTTAAAAACTTTTTTTGCGTTAATTTTTTTTTTCAGTAGGCGTAGATTTTATTAAACCTCATGCTTCATTCAGATACTTAATTCAATTATTCAGCACTGTTTTATAAAACTAGAAGGCCTAAAAAACTTCTCGACGATAAATTTAAGCGCCTGATTCCTTACTTGATATTTACTGGTTCTTATTCGGCTTAAGCTAATAAAAAACCTTTTAACCAATATCAAATTTCTAGCATACTAGCTTATTTGTGCAAGCCGGGTACCGCTAAACTATTTCAGTATTATATACTTTTTTAACTTGACGTATGATATGGTCCTCCAGGAGTTCCTAGAAATTTTCTGCCAGATTTCCTGTTGGCGTCCTACAGTCATCCTGCAAGAATTTCTGGTGGAAACAAGCGTTTTTCCTGCATGATTATATTATACGATGATGAAGAAAAATGTTTTGTCAGAGACAAACTTTTGGTTGAACCATATCTGCTGATTAGCTAATCTTCATCCCTGAAAAAATTTATGTAAGATTTACATAAATAGAGATATATATACTTCTGGTTTTACAGATTTATTCAGTCTTTTAATACAAACCATTATTGTCATACTAGCAGCTATTATTAAACGCAATCGACAATATAATTACATTGAATAACTTCAATCGTAAAATAACCGTAGTAGCTAATATTTTCTTACCGGGGGAAAATAAAATTTCAACAAAGCTCAAAATCTAAGAAAGAATTTAGCTCAAAGGGTAAATAAAAAAATAACTCACCTGAAAGAGTGCTACGTCACGTATAGCATAGTTACGCCCCTGACATAAATACACGGAGTGGATATAATAACTGGCCGTAGTATGAATGTTAAAAATTTGAAAAACTTATTATCTTCAGGCACTTGCGATGTTAGTTTCTTGCGTATTTTCATATAAATAAGGTTATACATTTTAGTGTAGTAAAAATTCTTGCTGACGATAAATGGTGTGTCTACGGACACAATCTTTTATCTATATATTAGCCACGTGATGGCTCCGTAGGTAGCATGTCTGCCTGCGGATCCTGATGGCCAGGCTCGATTTCCACTCTGGGCAAATACATTAAAAAAAAATTAAGGGGTTTTTTCGGTGAAGGAATCGTTTTCTTACCTACCCCACTGTACCTTTAATATCGTTAATAAAACTACCGAGTGACTAAATTAATGTTATATCCACCGTATGCCTTAAGGATATGCATATAGTCTACTGTACCGATTTACCTCAATAACATTTTATCACCTTGCTCGCTGGAGACTTATCAGAACGAGTTTTCCTTCGGCGAATCGTCATATAATTAATGAATGAACAACGCCTAGGTCTAATCATCAAGATCTTGAACAACTGTTATTTAGGTAAGTCGGTACAGTCGACTAATTGCATGCCTTTAATACATTATATGATGTGAACAAGTCACGTCTGAGCGTACGGGCGATGATGATGATGAAAACATAATAAAAATCTATATGTTGATGAAGTCTTTTGCAAAAGATCAATCCCAAAATAATGATTAGTTATTGTTTGGTTTGAAAAAAATCTTAAAGAAAAAGGTTGCAAAAAAACACGGTTACGATGATATAAATATCATTGCTTAACAAAGATCATAGGACTCACCTAGCTTGATACAGTGGCTGTCATAAACACCACATACTGTATATCATATGCGGTTGTTGTTTTGCTCTTAGTAACCTCATATATGCTGATAAACCGAAAAATTTTCTGGGCTGTTACGAATTTTTCATCATAAGGTATTGTAGCGGTATTTTAGAATGGATAAGGGTATTAAAATATGCTTATTTGCGAAAATATATTCCAAAAAAGCGAGTGAAGAGGCTCCTAATACGAATAATTTTTAGTGCAGAGGTTTACAAATTTATTGGCATATCTACGGAACGTTATTAGGCTTCTGTGCTTAATAAGTAAGCCGTTCTTCTACTAAAGGCTCAATGAGAGCCCAGCCACATACAGCAGAAGATGCACAGCAGCAGTTATGATTCAGGCGATCTGCAACAACATAAGAAAAGTGATGCATTTGTTAAACTTCTGGAACTTCAAAGCTTACAGTGGTGCCGGTATTTACACAACCTACATGTGAAGCCCAGATTTTAAGGCGAGGATGACGGCTCCAAGTTCATACCTTGCAGAGACAGCCACTGTACCAACCAGGGGAAGTCCTATAATCTTTGTTAAGCAATTTTATTTATATCGTCGTAACCATGTGTTTTTTTGAAACTTCTTTCAGTGAGATTTTTTTTAACCCAAACGGTAACGGATCCTTATTTCACGATCGATCGTTTGCAAATGACTTTATCAATGTATTAATGTTTTTCATATTTTTAATATCATCATCCCCGTAGGCTCAGACGTGGTTTGTTGACAACATATGATGTATTAAGCAACGCGGTGGATATAACATTCATTTATTTAATTAGTTGTTTTATTAACTGCATTGAAGGTACAGTGGGGTAAGTATGAAAACGATTCCCTCACCGAAATAAACCGTTAATTTTTTTTTTAATGTATTTGCCCATGTGGGAATCAAGCCTGGCCATCAGGATCTGCAGGCAGACATGCTACCTACAGAGCCATCACGTGGCTAATATATAGATAAAAGATATACTTGTGTCCATAGACACACCATTCATCTTCAGTAAGAATTTTTAATAGACATTGAAAAGTATAACCTTATTTATATAAAAATACGCAAGAAACAAACATCGCAAATACCTGAAGATAATAAGTTTTTCAAATTTTCAGCATTGATACTACGGCCAGTTATTATATGCACTCCGTGCATTTATATCAGGGGCGTAACCATGCTATACGTGACGTAGCAGTCTTCCAGATGAGTAATTTTTTCATTAACCCATTAAACTGAATTCTCTCTTAGATTTTGAGCTTTGTTAAAATTTTATTTCTTCCAGGTAAGAAGATCGATAGCTACTATGGTTATCTTACAATTGAAGTTATTCAATGTAATGATAATATCGAGAGCTGCTAGCATGAAAGAAAATGGTGTGTATTTGAAAGTTGAAAAAAAACTGTAAAATCAAAAGTATAAATGTCTCCATTTATGTAAATCTTACTTACCCAGTAACTTTTTTCAGGGATTAAGATGAGCTAATCAGCAGAGACGGTTCAACCAAAATTTTGTTTCTGTCACAGCATATTTTTCTTTATCATCGGATCATATAATCCTGCAGAAAAAACGCTTGTTTCCACCAGGAATTCTCGCAGGATGCCTGCAGGACGCCAACAGGAAATCAGCAGAAATTTTTCTAGGAACTCCTGATGGATCATATCATACGACAAGTTAAAATAATACGTAGTTATATGATAATAAAGTAGTTTAGCGGTACCCGGCTTGTACGAGTAAGCTTGTGTGTATAAAAAATTTGATATTGCTTATAAGGTTTTTTGTGAGTTTTAGCTGAATAAGTACGAATAAGAATCAAGTAAAAAATCAGGTGCTAAAATTGGCAGTCGCAAATTTGTGTGGGCCTTCTGGTAAAAGTAAAACAGTGCTTAATAATTGCATTAAGTATTTAGATGAAGCATGAGGTTTTATAAGATCTACACCTACTGATAAATAGTACGAAATTAACGCAAAAAAAAGTTTCTCAGGAAGTAATTAAAAAAATCACGGAAGTGATAAGAAAACAAGTTTTTAATATAACTGACGAAGGTTTATAAAATCCGATGATGAAACCATAATTTTAAGAACTCAATACAAAAGTTTTGATACTACAAAATATCAGATGTATAAATTTAAATTTTTTAACTATTTTCAGACAATGGTCTTATAAAAAAATTGAATTTACTTTTATTACTGTTACTTCGACATATAATATCAATTTTGAAAAACATTGCTTAAGAAGAAAGTATATCAAAACCAACCATCTTTAGTGTCAGATAATTAAATTACTATAATTAATTTTAATGAGTCTGACAATTACACTTAATTATTGCCAGGCCAAAAAGATTTTATCTCTGTAAAAGTCGATAAAAAAAGAATATATATGGAAAACGCTTGGTTTTAAATGATTTATATGAATAATTTAAAATTAATCATCAGACAGTAAAATAAAGTTTTTTTAAATTTTATAGTTTGCACCCGACATACTGTGTATTAGCAGGAGCTAGTGGTACTCATTTAGTTTGCGTCCATCTTATAAAATAAAATGTAAAATTATTCATAGATGTAGCAAAGTTAAAATCAAGCATAGCTACTATACAACGACTAATCAAAAATTATAATGATTTTTAAGGTGGTATGATGTGTACCGTACAATCTACTTATTGTTTTTTGGGATTATAATCATGATAAGTGATATTACCTAAGTAATATTTTCGCTTAATTCAAACGAAATTTAAAGAGAAATTGACCGAAAACATTCAATAGAAACAGTCGACCCTAACGCAATTTGTGACTAACCTGAATCATTACTGTAGAGTAATATTTCCAAATTGTACGTAACGGCTTTAGTACATTATCGTTACTTTTTTTTATAGTAAATAGGGAAAAGCAATGAGTAAATAATAAAAAAAAAGAATTATTTACAAATAAATGTATAGTAATTTCTGATTTTTCTAACAACTCCGCCTTTATTTTAATCTTTGTTTAAAGAATAACACTGGAATAAAGATCAAGTCACAATACATTTATTATGAATGTTTTGAAAGATAATACAGATAAGTTGACAATTAAAAGTGTGTATCCATTTCTGAATGTATACGTCATAATACTAGTGCTGTTCATCTATTTTAACCCATGAAAAACGATTTTCTTTGGATGGCGCAGGTAGACAATATAAAAATTAGCAAAATTTTGATAGTTCTACTCAATATTTAGATAGGCTTGATAATAAATCATGTGACAAAATAGGTGTAACGTTGACACGACTTGTTGCTAGAGCCAGTATTTAGAGGGTAAATGATCCTATTAGCAGACTTAAGAGATTATTTACTTGGGTGACAAAAGTATTACTAAATATAACATGTTGCTATTTAATGAATAATTAGTATGAAGAAAAAGAAAAACTACTATTAGCACGATTCTAATAGCTATAACGATAAAAGGCACTTTGAAGTATAATTGTATGATTGCGATATTTTCTCGAGAGTGTAGCAATTCTCATTAGATAGAAAAATATATTGTTAAAACCATAAGATAAAAAATATTATACATGAAGACTAACTGTAAATATATGAAATTTACAAAGTAATTTAGTACAAGGTACTTAAGTACTAAAAATGATGCATTGGAATCGTAAGAAATTAATTTATTTTTTACTCCAATAACATTTTTCAAGTTTTAATAAATTTTTTATTCATACAAAGTCATAATTGCTTATAAATAATACCGAGTGAAAATACAAGGGGATCCAGCCATTGAGCACAATCAATTAATAAGCACAATCGATCAATAAGTGCAACGCCAAAAAAAATGACGATCATAGCATATGGACGAAGACACCGAGTACCAGGGCATAATCAGGTGCCTAATTGTATCCCGTGAACACTAATTCAAATGATCTCCATTGCTTGATTTAACATACAAGCCGTACAGGATCTAGCGTATCAACTTAAATATTTCTATTTTAATTTTGACCACTCAAGAACACAATTTTTTATTTTATTTATTTTTTACGACGTTAAAAACTTTTAAGAATATTTTCGTAGTCGTTGTACTTGCTGCTGCTGCATGTCGCACTGCTAAAGACGTTTACTTTAAACGACGCTGTGGGCCATGTGTGTTCCCCCTCCTTGAGCCGTCACACAGGGGGAAAAAATAACTTTTTTGGTTCAAACGTTTTTAGAGACTATAATTCTTCACCGATTTTGATAATTTGTGTTTGATTTCAAGGTGAGATAATTTGTAAGACATTTGTCGAGGCCAAATTTTAATTTTCTCTTCCAAATTCATTGTACCCAACCTCGAAATTCAAAAAATAGTGAGATCTGTTGATTCATACATTAGTATCATTTATTAGGTAAATGAACCACGTTTACTTTTTTGCCCTAATTGTATATAAAATGAAAGTTCAGATTTTGTTAATCTTATAGAGCGAATAAATTCATAACAGTGACATGGTGTTGGTGATGTTTATTATTTTATCAAATGACGACGTATCGCCAAACAGCTGTTGGCCTAATCAGGTCGAATATCAAGTCAATATACGTACGTAATAGTTATCCATGCACGATGTAAAACATCAATAACAGATTTAGTAATAAAAATTGACTGTATATCTTACCTATGACAATAAAAGGTAATTTTAAGATCTGGAATGTATACATGTTGTAAGAACAACAGAGTCAGTTAAAATACTGATGACTAGTGTAAAAAGGCGTTATTATATTATTGATACACATTAACATAGTCTATATATACAATAAAATATGAAGAACAACAGCGACAACAAAAAGATATAACGCACATTGCGTACTCGAATATAAAGCACTGATTTAAGAAGAGTGCAAGAGTATGTAAGCACAGAATATACTACGTTGCGTACCTCTATGATTATACATTCTTATTTTGATATTGGGCGCGATAAGTCAGACAAATTAAATTGATTCTAGATATTTTATTGTTTGATGAATTTTGCTAAAATATTATCATATTTATTGCTTAAATTTTGTAAGTATTCTCTTTATTAATATTATTATTATTTAAATGAATATGAACCATCTCAGAAAAAAGACGTTTTTGTAAATTATTTTCCATATCCAAAATTTTAATATTATCTTTGCTGAATGTGTGGTTAAATTATTCTATGTGCGCGAAAACAACAGATTTTCTGTTAAGGGGATTGAATACCAATGTTCTGGCCCTAATATTCAGACGAATAACACATCAAATATAAAGGTAATTTATTAAAATAAAAAATCAGAGGCACTAGATGAAACCTTTATTTAGTGCTTCTGATTTTTTGTTTCATTGAATTACCTTTATATTTAATATGTTATTGGTCCGAATATTGTTACTCAATGCCGCGATCACTACACTTCAACCAGTAAACTGTATTCATTTGATCTAACATATCAGTCTCGTCCTCATCCAGACGTACTATACTGTAAAGCGTATTGTGGATTTTTGGTATAGGTCAGTAACCAATGTTGGCTAATACATTTTTAGATTTATTAAAAAAATATCATTAAAAATGGAAACGTAACGAAGTTAATATTAATATTTTGCTGTCGGTGTTTTTGCTCATATTATATTGTATATATAGACTATGTTAATGTTTATCCATAATACAATAACGCCTTTTTGCACTAGTCATAAGTACTTCAACTCACTCCGTTGGTCTTACAGCATGTATACATTCCACATCTTAATATGACTTTGTATTGACATAGGTAAGATGTATAGTCAATTTTTATTACTAAATCTATTTTTGACGTTATATACCATGAATGTATAACTATTATGTACGTATATTGACTTGTAGATAGACCTGATCAGGCCAACTGCTATTTGGCGAAACGTCGTCATTTAATAAAACGTTGAACATCACCAATACCATATGCTTGTTATGAATTTATTCGCCCTATAAGAGCAACAAAATCTTCACTTTCATTTATTAGGTAAACTATAAAGCAATAAAATCCCAAAATATCATAGATATAGTAAATATTATATATAATTATAATAATTACCATATTATGAAAAAATTTTGAAGATTGCTGATTAAGAATCTGTTATTAAAATATGCAAATTCAAGATGGCCTTTCCAATATGGCGGACAGAAATTAAAAAATTTCTCTCAACTTCGCAAAAACTCTTCTTTGGGGGTTTTTAGGGTCGCCAATAGATGATAAATCGTTATCACTTGTTCTTACGATACATCTCTTCACAGTCAAAGACTCGTATAATCACTTTGTAGATTCCATATAAACATTTGAGTGAGTTGATATGTATCCCTTTAAAATAACTTAAGAATCTTATTTTACGTCGATCAGGTCCGTTTTTTATACATGTATAAGTAACACAATCATTTTTTGTACATTAAATAGATTAGCGAGTGCGTACATCATAAAAAACAATTATAAATACAAAAAATGTGTATATTGGAATCCTGTATTTGTTTGATTCAATATTTTACGCTTCCTCCTAAATTTTCAAAATTAGATAGAAGTCATCAATAGCAATTTAATGTTAAAATGTGAATTTGAAACTTCACCCGTAAATATTTTAGGTACATTCATCAAGTAAAGTCTGTTGAGAAGTTTTAGCTCGGTTTACCGTGATTGCCATCGGATTATCTTGTCGAAATTCGCCACAAACTCAAAAATGTAGTAAGGGTACTTGGTAAGTGTAACGTGACTTCTTTGTCAACTGCTATATATTTTTTGATACTGGAATACAAGAAATAGATTATAATTTTTATTTTCTCTGTAACTTTTCTAATTATTTACCGTCAAACTTTATTAAAGGGGTATTTTTGTACATTGAATCATTCCTAATCTTTACTTTTTAGTGTGCCGGACTATTCAAGCTCAGAGTTACTACTATTTTGATAAGTATCACGTCAGTGTACATCACTAAAACTTTTTCCAACAATGCTAGTCGCGAGAATATATTATACTTTTAGAAAAAGTAACTTGGTTTTGGATAAGACATCAATTAATGTGCACAGAGTTTTCAAAACTAATTATAAATGTTGTTTGTTTTTACAGTAACAGACTAGTCTAGGGGCAGAATGCAAATTGTTACTACTAATGCTTTAAATAAATTTTCTATTAGGGTTTCTCTGTTAACTGATATTAGCTCATAAGCAGGTTAATCTCTCAGATAAAAGGGATGTAACAATCTCAAGTAAGTTTTAAGTAATGACTAAGTTATTCTAATGTAATTTGTAAGCACAGATTATCTACATTATCTAAAGTACGGCTTTTAATATGACCTGTAATCAGTTGCGTTGTACGATCATCATGTACTATAACTTATTGCTTCGGGCTTTACAGAATCAGTAATAATTGTTTATAACAAGAATAATGATACAGAAAAATTTTCACATATACATCAGAACGCATCAGAATGTAATTACTACTACTTTTTTACGAGAAAACATTTCTGTTATATAATGAAACAGTTTATTTAAGTTATAAAAAAGACTACGCAGCGCATTCAACATGAACTAATTTTGCATTCTTTTGGAAAGATCACTACTCTAATCTCAATAATATTACGATGAAATGCACAAGATTCATCTTATATACGCACACCTATGATATATTCATACACCTAAGTGCCAAAGACATAGTACCTAATTCTACATATAAACCTAAAGTTAGCCAATAATCATTGAATCTTGGGTACGTTATAATACTAGATCTGTTGTTTGCAAATAATAATCACTTATTCGTAGTCGAAGATCTTGGATAAACCAGAAAAAGTATTTTCACCAAGTTTCAAGCTACTTATCCAAGAATTGATCCGGGAATCTATAATTTTTGCGAAGATTAGAGTACTTTTTAAATTTTTGTCTGCCATATTAAAATGACCATCTTGAATTTACAAATTTTGATAACAGATTCTTAATCAGCAACTATAAAATCCCCAAAAAGAATTTTCGCCAAGATTAGAGAGATTTTGTAATTTTAGTCCGCCAAATTGGATCGGCCATCTTGAATTTACAACTTTTAAAAACAGATTCCTTATTGGCGACCCCAAAAACCCTTAAATGAGAATTTTTGTAAAAATTGGAGAAATTTTTTTAATTCGGTCGGCCATATTAAATCTGCCATCTTGGATTATTTTTTTTAAATATTGTGATTATTATAATTATATAAAGTATTTACTATGTCTATGATATTTTGTGATTTTACTGCCTTATAGGTTACCTAATAAATGATATTAATGTATGAATCAGTAGGTCTTACTATTTTTCGACTTCCAAGGTTAGGTTCAATAAATTTAGAAGAGAAAATTAAAATTCGGCTTGAACAGATGTCTCACACATAATATAACCTTTAAATTAAAAAAAAATTTTCAAAATCTGTGAAGAATTGTGGTCTCTAGAAACTTTGAACGAAAAAAGTGCTTTTTTCCACTGTGCGTTGTCGTACACGCTGCTGCTGCGTGTCGTATAACCGACGACACACACCCTCAACGACGCTGCGGCATTGTATGTTCTCCTGTCCTGAGCCGACTTCTACGTGGCTCATATTAGTGCAGTGAAGTTAATTGATTCAACGACTAATTAGAGACACTAAGCTAGCGTTAGGTTTAAGTTAAGTAGATCTAAAAGTGGTAGGTTTCATTCAGTAGTCTAAGTGGAGAAAGTAATTATTTCATGACGCGATTCTTCTAAATCTCTGCTCCTACCTAAATCCTAAGTCTTAAATTATATTTTTCTGTTAACTTGGAGACTAAGCTTTAATCTAAAATAAGCAATTGTTTTGAAAATTTTAGAAAGAATGGTAGTGGGATGATGAATGGTAGTAGGGCAGAGACTTCGATCGAAGCATTGGATAAATATCTTGCTAAATTTAATGATAACCATGAGGAAATAACAGCACTTGCTAATCTAGATGAAAAACACCTATATTTTGATACTGAGTTGTACGAAAAGGTTAAATATTTATATTTCGTGGTTAAGGGGGACTTCGTTCAATTTTTAAGAAATTCCAGTACATAGGACCCTGATTCTATTCCCCTGTACCTAATCCAGGAGTTAAAGCCACAAGTAGTAAGTACCTAACACGAATTGAGTTCCCTAGATTTTCTGGAATTCACTTAGAGTGGGAAAACTTCCGTGATACTTATAGGTCATTAATTTATCGTAAAGACGATATTGATAATATGGTAAAGTTTCATCAGTTACGAGCTCATCTTAGTGGAGAAGCCTTAGACTTGATAAAATCCATACGTTTAATGAATTCTCAATATCCTTTAGCATTATAAATGTTAAATAATTATTATAATAGTCAACGCCGAATTGTGAATAGCTATCTACAAGGCATCCTTCCTTGCAAACCCATGAAGTCAGAGTTAGGGACTAAATGAACTCAATTAGTAAGGAGATGTTGAGTCCTATGGAGTCCCTCTAGGCTGTAGGTAAGGATTTAGGCTCTAGGGATCTTTTTATACCTTTAGTAGTTAGTAAGTGTGGTGTTAATACTAATAAGGATTAGCAGAAATCTCTTGGCAGTAGCACTAGACCTACCTCTTTGGATCACTTAAAGACCTTCATTTCTTCTTAAGTTGTAACTCTCGAGACTTCCCAAATTATGTAATTGTTTCGAAATTGTCATCTTCTAAGCCACTAGTAAAACAGTCAAGTTCTATCTCCCATCAGACTAATTAAGTTGATGGTTCCCCTAACAACCAGGTTAAAGTGGAGGTTCCTTACGAATGTACAATGTGTAAAGGTGATCATCCACTTAGTAAGTGTAACAGTTTTTAAATTCTTCCAGTAGATCATAGGTTCCACCAGTTTTATCGTACCAACCACCTGTTACTCGACACAGTACAACCTTAAGTTACTTAGTAGACCTTGAATTAGCGGATCCTCAATTAACAAGTTTTGATAAGATTGACATTATCTTTGGGGCTGACGTTCATTCTAGGATAGTAGAAGAAGAAGAAATACGCAAAGGTGGTCATAATGATCCTATCGCTACTTGTACTTAATTAGGTTGGATACTTTCGGATCCTCTCAGTTCATTTAGTTATTTTGTAATAAATCCGGTGTCTTTACATTGCACCAAGGAACCCCAGTTGCTCTCGTTACTTTAACGCTTCTGGGAGATTAAAGAACTTCCTAACAATAATAATAAAATACTTACAACAGACAAAATTATTTGCGAGAACCATTTCGAATCCACTCATTTTCGAGATGATACAAGACGTTATGTAGTAAGATTACTCCTTACATCCGATCAATCCTCCTTTGCAAACGATCAACACAACTCTTAAGTCATCTCACTATCGATGATAAGTAATTTAGAAAATGATTTCAAAGAGACCCTGATCTTCTTAATTCTTACGCAGACTCCATGCAGGATTATATGCATCTTGGTCATATGTATAAGGTTGACCCTGCGTTAAAGAAAGATCTGTGGTCTATGCTACACCATGGAATAATTCAATAATTAAATGATTATGTTCTTTAATCAAGTTTAGAACTGTATTTAATAATTCATCCAGAGTTAGGAAAGGGACTTCTTTGAATAATTTGCTTGACATAGAATCTAACTTATTACCCAGTCTATTTGATCTCATAACAAAATTGGGAAATTACAAGTTTGTCTTCGTCTCAGGTATAGAAAATATGTTTCGACAGGTTTAGGTACATAAGTGGTATCAAAAGTTTCAATGTATTTTTTGGCGATGCAAGCCTTCGGACCCAATGCATATCTACTCATTAAGAATAGTTACTTATAGCTTAGCTTGTTCAGCTTTCCAAGCTTCTCAAGTCATTAAACAGTTAGCCTTTAATTATAAACAGAAGTATCCGTTAGCTTCCTCGGCGCTAGAACGTGAACTTTACATGGGCGATATTCTCTTTGGAACTCATACTTTGGTTGAAGATAAGGACAAAAGAGATCAATAAATGAGCGTTGCGACCCTCGGAGGTATCTCATTACATCAGTGGTCTTCGAACAATAGAGATATTTTAAAGGGAATTGCTGATGAGTTATTAGCGTCTTCTCCAACAATCTCGTTGAGTAAAAAAAAATTACCTGTTCAAAAATTAAGAATTGTATGGCTCCCCCAGAAGGATGGGATTTGTTTCAGAGTTCAGGAAGCCCAAATCCATGATTTATGGACTAAGAAGTCGATACTATCCTTTGTCGCCCGTCTGTATGACCTTCTTGGTTGGATATCGCCCGTTATAGTTCATGCAAAGATTCTTTTGCAGACTCTTTGGCTACTCAAATTAGGTCGGGATTCATAAGTGTCTAACAAAACTTCTAGGACTTGGATTTATTGGTTGAGAGAGATTCAAGAGTAAAACCATATACAAATTTTGCGTTAGAATCACTTTACTCCCGAAGTTCCATTGATCGAATGACACGGTTATACTGACGCTTTTAACATGCCTACACTTCTGTGTTGTACACCTGAGTAGTTTTAGGTGACCAAATATATGTGACTCTTCAGTTGTCAAAAACCAAGGTAGGTCCAATTAAAACTGTTAGTGTCCCTCGCCTCAATCTTTGCGCCTCTCATCTATTACATAAACTTGTTAATCATTATTGTCAGAAAATACAGCGAATTAATTTTGTGCACTTGTGGTCAGACTCTAAAGATGTTTTACACTGGTTGAATGCTCAACCCTCAAGGTGGCTATGAAACTGAAACTAGCAGACAAACCATAACAGCGGGAACGTAAAATACCAAATTGTAATTCAGGTACCCTTCAAAATAGACCAAGTACCCTCATAATTTACTAAAATTAAGGGGTACCTAGTCTTATTTTCAAGGGTTGCTCAATTGGAATTCTGTATTTTATGTTTCCGCTGCTACGGTTAGTCTGCTAGTTTTAGCTTCATAGGGTGGCCTACCTTTCTGGCTAATCGTTGCAGCAACATTAACCAGTTGGTCCCTCAGTTATTTTTTCATCACATCTCCAGTAAGCAGAATCCCGTTGATTCAACCTCTAGCGGGGTCCTATCTTCTCAACCATTAGATCAATCATTATGGCTAAGGGGTCCTCCTGGACTTGGTCAACTTTTGTCTCACTCTCCTGAATTTAAGTCTGACAAAGAGTATTCCTCTTTATCCGAAGAAACTATAATTACTGCTATATCAGCCACCAGCAAAATCTTCTAACTGCTGCATAGGATTTGTATTACGAATTGTCTAGTTTTGAAAAGCTCTTACGAGTGACTGCTAACTGCCTTCGATTTTGTTACAAGCTATCAGTTCGGACGGGTAAAAACAGTCAATTACCCTTCTTAAACTTAGCTGTCATTTCTTCACGGGACCATAATTTAAATACTATCTCTGAGTTGCGAAACGTTGAGTTACTGATGGTATTCTTGCATCAGAAAATTCACTTTGAAGGGGAGCTTAAGATTTTAGGAAATGATACGGCTATTTCCTTCTCGTATCCCGATACACGTTTTAAGCCTACCATTCCGGTTTCCTCAAAGCCAGAATTTAGGGATCTTACCGGTGCTAGTTCTTTGATTAAGCTTAAGGACGTTTATGCCAAAATCACTTTGTTTACGATTGCCTTGAAATTTTAGAAATCTGTTCTTTAGGTATCAATGTATGTTACATTTAAATTTCAGTAATCTCAGCCGTACCGTTTTCAAGAAATAAAGCTTCAAAGTTCACTCTTTTAACACGTGAATCAAACCCCTGAGTTCCCAACAAGTAAGATTTGAATCGATAAAAAAAAACGGTGTTTACAATCATTATAAAAAACGAGTACAATATGAGAAATGCAACTATGATTCATCTCCTAAAAAATTAGAAATATGGCCCATGCCGTTTTAAAGATATCTCGATATAAAAAAGGTTTGCCATGCTTTTAGTATATCTGTATCGTTATAAAGATTTACTCAACTCTCCGCATTATGCTAAAATTATTGATTTTTTTTGGTTAGTTTTTTAATGTTAAAGTTGAAACTAGGCTAATATTTATATCGGTCTTACAGTCAAACTAATAAACAAACATCAATATTATTTTTAATTGGACGTATGTGTGTGTGTAATTTTTAAAATTACACCTACACATGTATACGCGCTGCTCCATACCAAGCAACTTCAACGCTTGT
>JAPYYV010002118.1:0-21728 GCA_030522625.1 Copidosoma aretas | reverse complement strand
ACTAGCCCTTCTCACCGCCCCCTCTCAAATTGTTTTGTTTTCTCCGTGACTAAACGTAAAAAAACTGTCTTTCTCTAAATAGCCCCCCCCCCCCCGGCCCTCCCCTCCCAGCCCCCATGGACATGAAATTTTTTTCACATCTTACTATGTGCATTTAGTTGTAAGAACTTTAACTTTCTCCGCCCCCTCTCTCTTTTTTTTTGCTGACCTCCTGAATTCGCTTGGCTTCTTCGTGATTTAAAGTAAAAAAATATTCATCTTCTCTATAGAGCTGTATTTCCAAATTGTATACAAATAATTAGTTATATCAATCATCTGTTAATTCTTTTATGATAATTGTTCCTTTTCTTCTTGCAGTTATCATCAAGGAGCGCTTTTCTTATGAGGTTTTCTTATTTCGTTTAGTAACATCAACACTATTGCCATAAAAGCAATTTCCTATATACATATTTTGTATACATGAAATAATTCTCTGGTTCGTGGTGATATTAAGATGTATTGGCTACATCAAGTTTTTTTAATTTCTTTTTAATATAATTTACTATCTATTTTACTGCAATTTTTACCATTCCTTATTGTAATCTTTAAAAACTTACTCCAAAACTATGTTTTCAACAATTTTAGTGTCGCTTGAATAAGTTTGTGTGAAAATATTATCAGGATTTCTGCATCTAGAGAATGCTGCATATAATTGACCATGAGAAGAAAAGTGGTTGATTAAAAAAAAAAAAACGATTTTTTCAAAACTTTTACCTTGAGATTTATTAATTGTCATTTAAAATGCTAAAACAATAGTAAATTATTTTAGGTATAAAATAAAAGGTAAAGAAGAGATATTTCTAGAACCTAATGTTAAACGTAGTATAAAAATATGATTTTCTATTTTTCTCCTGTTATAATTTCTGCTTTAATATTTAATTAATATAATTTTGATATTTTTAATCTTGTACTATTACAAATTCCACCATTATTGCTTAAATTTCTTATTAACATTTCTGCTGCTCCGATTTTTTAAATTAAGTTCATGTGATGGAAGACTTTGTCGAATATTAATCAAAACTTCTGTTAAAAAATTAATATTAATGTCACCGTAAGTAGCTTTATCTATACTGTAGTATGTTACAATATTTCCTTCCATATTATTAAAAACTATATTATTTAGAAAATATTATATTGATTATGGGTCGATAATATAGCACTACTTAACGTTAAGCTTGATAATGTTCCAAATATTTTCGAACATACATCAGTAGTAATACAATTTTTTGTAATATTGAAAACTTTTGATTCGTCTATCTCCAATTTTCAATAAATATTTTGAGAATCTTTGGTCTATTGATCGCATGTTTATTTGTTATTTATGAATATTAAAAAAAGGCCATAAATATGATGATTAAATCGTAGCAAAAATTATTATACTTCGGTTACTATTTTTAACTACAGGCAGAATTTGACGAAAATTTTCACTAAATACTATTAATTTATTTCCAAAAGGCTTATCATTGTCACACAAATTTTGCAGAAATCTGTCAACTATTTCTAATGCTTTTTTTGGAATCATTGAAGCTTTATCCTATTTAATCAAATATACTTCTCTTAGCTTTTTTCTATTGGTTTCATACATTAAAAATAACTTTTAATTTTATCTAATGCTAATAGTAACTAAAAAGTTCTGTCTTGCCATACCTTTTGGTAGTAATATTAATGCAATTCCTGTCCCTGCTATCAATATATTTTTTTTTTTTAAGATATAGAATAAAATAATAAAGTCTTGAACACAAAAGTTTCTCCTAATCCCCCTGGACCATCAACAAAAAAAAATTTTTTAATACTATTACATATAGATTTATAAATATGTATCTATGTTTTGTTTAATTGCCCATATGTACCATCGAACTTTTTTTTACTTAATTCAATTTCTTCATGCTTATTATATACATCTAGAATGATATTCTCTGGAACAGGTAGATTAAAATTTTCCCAACATTTACTTTCTAATTTAAACATTTAATTAGCATATAAACGAGCTTGATTTTCTTTAATTACTTTAAAGTCTTCTGTAAACCTACTTTTTAACATTATCCAGATTTTATCACCTTTAATATTTTCTGCAAGTAAAAACGTTGCGAAAAATTTCCTCAATTGATTTGGTAACATAACAACGCTAGCTTTTTCGAAAATAGTCTGAATTCGTTGATCGTGTTTAAGTACACTCATGCTAATTGCAGTTTCTTTTAAAGTTGTGTATGTATTACCTTATATGTTTTTAAATCTTGAAAAGATGTACAATTATGTTTCTTATGTAATATCAACCTAATGTAAAATCTTTCTTGGTCTTTCGGAGAAATAGTATTTAATTCACCTATTGCAGTATATTTCCTGAAACGTTGTCATTTCCCATTTTTAATCGTTTCCTTCAAATTATAATATTTTGCAATATTGACGTATTTCAATTTGAAGCAAATTTAACTGTTTTACTAAATTCAAACCATTTTGTAAGTTTTGTTCTGTAATTATTTATTGATTTAGAAATTCGGTTCTCATCAAAGACTACATTTTGTTTATTTTTAAGATGTACTGGTAAATTTACTACACAATGACTTCTACTACAGATAAGATATTCTTGGAATACCCCAGCGGCCTCCATTAGACTTAAATATCGTGCTGTTTAATTTGATAATAAACTTAATTTTCGCATTTTATATCTTTTTGTACTTTACGAAATGGTCTATCGTTTACATTGTGAATATAGTTGTGTATGTATCTTATGCTTTACATTGATGCACAGTAATGAACATTATTGTGACAATTGTATTTCATTAATAAAAACTTATTGTATGGTACAACCATTGAGTTGTCGACAACAATTTTTCCATTACTATTTTCAATTCTGAACATATTTTTGTCTGACACATTGTGTCTTCTTCTATATTCTGGATAGCTAAGTTATCAACAAATCCGGTCCACCGCATTTACTTATACTTGCCATTGAATCTTAAAAATGCTGTTGCATATATCAAGGTCAACATATATACGTTAAAGGAAAGATAAAAAGGTTTCCAATCTTTTCTTTTTGTTCAAAATTTTGTATAACGTTAGATGCACTATTGATAACATGATTTAATAATCCTTGATAACATTCAATACGTAAATTTTTTCGATTATTTCTTAAATAGTTCATACGATTATTTTCTATAATAATGGAAGCATTTAAAAAGTATCTTTGTGGTTATTTTTCTTCTCTTTATAATAGATCAAATTGAAATTTTTGTTGCCTATACGATAATCTGTAAACGTAATATTGCAAACTTAAAATGGTTTGAATTTTTTCTTTTGGATTTTGAAAATAATTTGTACTCCAACCTAAATCACCAGATGGAAAAAACATAAAAACAACCATAGGATCTACATACTTAGATATTTTATTTAAATAAGTAGATGGTCGAATAATATCTGGAAGGTATTTAGGATACACACAAAAATCTAAGTCATCACCAATTTCAGTTTGGGAAACTATAATCTCACCACACTTATTTCTAACTGGTTTGTTGTACTTATTATTGTGTTCACCATTCTCACGCAAGTAAAACATTTTGTACATAAGTAAATTTTGTGATTTTGTAATCTGATATAGATATTTATAAGTTTTTGATATTAGATTTGGATTTATACTAGCTTGTTAGCACGGCATTGATTTATTTCCATAAAACTTGGATTTTTACTTGAGTTATAGATAGAACGATTCACTTTTGAACTAGGCCTATCGCTTCAAATGGTCATTTGCGTATGGCAAGTGGCGTGTGTGAATCCCTGAACGAATCAGAAGTGACGGTGGCGGTAGCAGTCATCAATCAACTAAATTTATAATACATTTTGACAGAAAGTTGAGTGCTTGCGGCAAAGCAGACTCACTGCGAGTGCTTTACAGCTAAGACGACAGCGGTTAGAGTAGCGAAAGTGGGTGTTGTCATTGATCAGCTTAGTTCACCGCTTAATTAGTTCAGACAAAGTCGATGACTGTGCTGCATTGCTCTTACCATACTTCGTAACAGAAGTACCTACACTTAAAAAACTGTGGCCCGTCATGCCTGACATATATTGGAGCTTAATAGCGCCACAACACTATAGTCAATACGACCGACCATCGATAAAAAAAGTTGTGGATGCTGCTACGGGCGAGGGTTTCTTTATTGTCCGTAGCACTTGTGTTTTTAAAACAATGAGAGAAATCATGGCAGAGTGCGCTTCCCTTAAGCTCTTTTACAGTTGGATGATAAATGGTGGTGGCGGCAGTCATCGACTCAGAGGCGGATTTAGGGGGGGGGGGCGATAGGGGCGATCGAAAATCGGATTAACCCAGCAACAAAATTTTTATACCAGAAACCAAAACTATAAAAACTTTTACAAGAAACTGCCGAGAAAAGTTTTTTTTATAAACCCAGAAACTAGTTTTACATAATCCAATTTCATGGACGTTAAAAAGGTAGAGAATAAAAATACTTTTTTTTTGTCAATATTTATACTTTCGGTTATCGTTGCCTCCTCCCATTATAGACTTCTAGGGATCGATAAGCGGTGTTGGCGATGGGGGGGGGGGGGTGGCGGCGGCCATTATCAATTAGCTTAGTTCACCACTATAGACCAATTACTTTAGACAACGTCGGTGACTGCACTGCATCGCCAGTGCCGTGAATCATAATGGAAGTCTCTACGCCGATTAGATATATTTTTGCCCGTATTCTCAATTGTGTAAGGGGAATAACGTTGTTTTCCCTCTTCTTGTAAATGTATTGTACTACGTTAGAGCTGTTTATAATCTTATGTGTGTGCGTACTTAATTGCGACGCTATGGGAGCTAGTCGTGAGAAACAAGTCAGGCAAAGTCTAAAATGTTATAAATGATCCTAGTAAAGATATAAACGCGAATAAAAGAGTAAAATTATTATATTTGTGTAGTCATGTGCGGTAATTATATATTTATACACACACTTGGCATTGTGCGATCCTAGTAAATGTATTGCAATACGGTAGGCCAGTTCGTGATTTTATGTGTGTGCGTATTTAATAGAGACGCTATCAAAGCTAATAATAATATGATAGTCAATTATAATAAATGCTTTGCGGTTTTTTTGACAACAGACAAAAAGAAAGAAAACGTACAGTCTGGCTATAAAAGCAGAACTTGCTATGTGCAAAAAAACGTGACGTTTGTCTAAAGCAATAAAACACAGAGTGCAAGTTAATTAAACATCAGGACTTTATTATGACAAACTTCTATTATTTTTAGAATGATGAACGAATATTGAGTCTGCAAAAAAAAAAGTAAGACCAAAAAATTTGCCTGATACGAGGAACACGACGTTCGACTAAATCGTTTAAACAGAGAGTACAACTTAATTAAATGGACCGTACAATTTCCCTTGTCAATAGTAAAGTTGGTGGTTAACAAGTCGTGTGAAAGGATATGATAAAGCATAGGAAAGATTTAGGACAATTCGATATGTTCATTGCCACGCAAGCAAAGCGATAGATGTCAGCAAAAAATAGATCAATCAAAGATAGGAATTTCATAACATCTGTATGAAATTTACTTTTCGCGAAGTCTGGGTGATAGTCGTCAGCAGAAAACAAAACGGACATCGCTTTAAATATTTTATAAATCGCTAACTGACGTCGCTCTGCAACATTTAATCGTCTCGACCGAGAGGATTCTTCTTTCCCGCGATAGCTAAATATAAGTTTTCTGCGGATAACACAATTAATTTTGTTTTAAATTTTTAAAATCTGCCAATCAGTCAGCAAAGTTGGATCTGTGTAAGTCTATAGTATTTGGACATGGGCTAATGTCGAGTACAAACGAGCGACAAATCAACGTTTATTGATATATTTTAACACTTACGGCGGAACTCGCTTCTGCGAGTTCCTTCAAATATGAATGATTGGTAGCATTGGCGACGGAGGTGGTTGGGGCGGTCATCTATCAGCTATACTGATATATTGTGAAAAAAAGCTCTGCGCTTGCGGCGTATTTTTTACTTGTTCCCCTCTTTTATGATCGAAAGCATTCGCATAGGTAGTTGTAGGTTTTTCTCACATTTATCTTTCTCCCCGCTCTCTTATCAACCACCTTCTCATAACCCGTTACACACGTGTACTGCTGTGTGATACTTATGTGTAAGTCTTGCAGCGGCGGGGGAATATCTGGGCACATTCTTTGCCTCTCCCGTCAAATGCTGGAAAGAAAGTTGGGCAACTTGGAACAAGTTGCTGCCCACCGATGCCTACAAAGTAACAGGTTGTTATTAACGGGCAATTTAGAATGACTTGTCTTTGGTGACAGTAGGACCAAATATAAAAAAATCTATGTTCATAACTGTACATTATCATGCGATCCCTTAGTAAAAATCGTGCTGAATGCAGTAAAGGTCCATCCATTCAAACATATTGTTCTAAACATTTTTAAAACTTTAAATTTAAATCTCAGGAGCCTAAGGTATGGTCACTATACGATTTCCTCAAACATTCATCAAAATAGTAAATCAAAGTTTTTTATTGTAAGACAATATTGATAGATATCGCACGGAAATCTTGAACTAAAGGCTGATTAAGAAAATATGTCTAGAATCAGGTCTAAGTGATTATATCTATGACAAAAAAAATATAGTTTTAAGTACAACTGTAATTCAATGGTGAGTTCAAAATAGCTGACATAGCCCCATCGAAAACTCAATACTTATTTTAAAAGGATACAGATGCTCAGCCTGAATTCAACATCAATTATGATGTAACCTTATTAACACACAAAGCTTGTCACGGTCGTATTACAGAAAAGGATTTAAAACTACAACAATGGATATTTTTACATGAACTGAGGAAATGTATGGATTAAAAGAGGTAGCATCAAGTTATTGACAAGAGGTAAAAATTTCGTTGTATTTTCATAATAAACCTTGCAGTTTATTGCACGATAATTCATGGAAAACTATTTTGTACCACAAGAGTAAAAAGCAGCGCATAACTGTAGAGGCTCGATGGGGTGGGTTCTGACACATTGCAAACCCTTAGAGCGTATACGCTTACCCAACTACTGCGATGTTACATGGACATGGACTATAGTTGGCCAAATACACTTAATGCGTCGTTACTCGCCGCTCGTACTCAGATATACCAAGCAACATATTGACATAATATTAGCAGTAGGCTATAATGAGCTTAAAGCAATTGTCCGGCAGAATGCAGAATATTAGCTGATCGGATGCCAGAATCCTATAAAATTATAATAGGGCGTCCTCTGTTTATTTGTTGCAAAGTATAGATGCAGATATCTGCGCCTAACAGGTCTCGAAATAAATTGCCGTGGTTTTGCCGCTAACTCCTTTAAAACTTATCACTAGGCTCGTGCCCGGACCTTGCTATACGTATATGTTCCAAGAGCTGCGCTTAGAGAGCTTACCACATTGGACCTATACAGCACAGTGCTGCTCGGAACTCTCTTTTCCTAGACTTTTGTACTCTTATGGGTATAAAATTTATTTCTGTGTGCCCTACGTATATCCATACACGCACATCGAATGATGTAAAATACAATTTAAAAAGGATGATTATAACAGTTTTAAACGGTAGACCCCTATTATTATTTTTTGCTAATGCGATCGTGCCTTTTCAAATTTACGCGTACATAAAAATCAAACGTCATCCAACCTGCTCAGGGCTAGACTCGTTGGATATTTCCTAGACGAAACAAAAAATGAACCAGCATGTTTTGACTAAAGCTTTTTTAAATCATTTCTCCTCTACGAAGCATGGCCTATATGCTGATTTTTTTCCTTGATACTCCAGTCATTATAGAATAACAGCTTTACATTGCAATTTTCTGACCCTGGTTTAAGTAACAAAGATTATAGTTACTGCGGCTGTCCACGTTGTACATAAAACCATCATGGTAATAGCTTACAGTCGCCCCCCTTCTTTTACCAGAATACTCTGGCGTGCAGGCATCAATAGGATCAGTGAAATCTTTTCACGCCCTCGTATCTCCAGCTGTCTATTTTACTATGCACACTTACTCAAAAATTCTTGAGTTCTACGCTTTACATAATTTTTTGTTAATTTTAACGTACACTAGATAGGTATTTTAAAATGTAAGAATAACACCATTATATATGTTTAACCAACGTCAATCATTTGTACACTACTTCTTACAAAAAACAATTTTAATGTAAAAAGAAGTTCTCTTTGTTGCTGGATCCACCATACCGGATTCATCATTTTTTATTTTGGTGTTGTAATAATAAATAAATTTATGATTTGTGACCCTTACAACGCTTTGCAAGATACTTTTTTAAAAAAATGTTAGAATCTTCTAATTCATGTCTGCCATAATGGATCCACCACATATTGGTTAACATTTTTAATTACTTGTTGCAATGATAAATAAATATATGATTTGTGACATCTACAAACTATTGCGAGACACTTTCTTTGAAAAATAATAATTTGTCAACTATTGTCCGCAATTTTGGATCTACTAGCTCTATCTTATGTTGTAGTCCATAAAAAAATTATATGTAATTGTCCAATACATTAAAGTAATTATTCGTTTACAATGATAAAATGCCTAAGTCACCAGTAATATTCAATAAATCCGTTTGGTATCTTGATATTTCTGACCTGCTTGCAGAGTCATCATCTTATCAGACTTTTTTTAATATTCTGCATGCTTTCACCTATATTCAAAGATAATTACGTTTAAATCAGTTAAGTATTAGTCGAGATATTTTGTTTTTGGGAAAAGGCCTTTTTTCATACAGTGGCGACTATTTACTTACGACAGGATAGTGATTTGTTCGAGCACCACTCTTCTTACAAGTCACTCTAATGTGGTTATGAGCGAAAGCATAAATATTAAAATAAATAGCAAAAAGTAAGGGCCTAGGAAAGATTAGAAGAATTTATAGGAGAGAGAGAGAGTCGCCTGATCCTCCAAGTAGCTATGCGCCACGGAACTTTTTTCTAGCTCATCCTAATGATGTAGTTAATTTGTAATACCGTGTTTCTATTCCATACACATCCGAAAGCCATACCTGTCCACGTAATACATTAATATTTTCTTATATTGTGATATTTTGATAATCACTGATACCACATCTCTTATATGCTTGTATTTTACATGCTTAACCCCTTTAATTGACACAAATGTCAAAGAGGTTGTAACAAAATCAGGGATCCGTCATTATGTGGCAACTACTGAAGCAGATATGGAGTAACGTTATACAGTACCTATCTTATAGGTGTGTTAAGGAAATAGTCGCTCCGCTGTTATGTGCCAGCCGTCATACAAGATTATATATTATTTCACGGGAGTTTTGTACTATTCTTACTAAATCTCTTTCTTAATTAAACAAAGGAAATAGATTGTAACAGAGTAGAGGATGTATCATTTTTACATAATTAACATGTTAGATTTAGAATAACATTCACCAAATTATCGTATTTTTCTTATAAATCTCTGTCATTAAATATCCATGTCGTAAGGATCGTGAAAAGATGTATGCTTGAAACTTTTGGAAGAACTTATATTTTTGCAATCTTGTTACTCTTTTTATCGGGCTTTACTTATAAGACTTAGCTATTTAATACTCATGTTGAGAAAGTTGTAAAGCGAAATGTATCCTGATATTGTGCATGGCTGCCATATTTTACTGAGAATGTAGTCGATAAACGCTTGGTTCTATTTTAATGTAGCTGCTAAATTAATTTAGGCGTACTCCAAAAGTAAATTATACAACATATTATAATACCTTTAGAATCATAAATATGATCGAAAAAAAAAATCTTTCTAAATCTTGATTTCTTGAATTATTCCTGATATGCTGCCAAACAGATACAAAATAATGGTAAATAAGAGCTTGGAAATATTTTTTTGTGTCTTGCAGTTACTAAATTATGATCAATTAAAATAGTTTAAAAGAGATTTAGAAGCAAGCCCTTGCTGCAACTAGGAGTCATCGATTGCTTAGTAGTTAGCATGCTAGCTTCCCAGCCTGACAGACTCGAGGCAAAACGGGTTTGATTCTCGTCGAAAAATTTTCAGGAATCTCGATCATCCGACATTTTCGGTGGCAATGGTACCCTTGGTGCCAAAAACCTATTTTTCCTGAATCTAGCAAACTGACTGCAGTTTCTTCTGATTATGCCTGAACCTAAGGGGCAATCCCTCCTTAGAAAGGTCGTCAGCGCGCTCTGACGCTTGGTCGGTGGATTTCTGCTGGCAGTCGGTGTAGCCGATTTCCGTTTGGGAAGCCAGAAGCCTGTCGTCCTGGCGAATGGATTACCGGTGACTCTCTTCTGGTGGGTCGGATGACACTAGGGCCCGCAGTTCATCCGGAAAAGTCGCTATCAGCCCTGCAACTATCGACGCGGCTGTGCTTAAGACCTATAAGTGAATTTTCCTCGTTTATAAGTCTGATGCCTGACCAGGATGTATTCCTCTCTTTTCCGTCGTCCCGGAGGCTGTTTCAACACATTAATTATCCGAGCTTTGCCCTGATGCGTATAGAACCAAGCAGATTCCTCCCTTGATCATTCACTGAACTTCGCCGTCACTTTTTATCTTTCAACTATTTCTCTGCTTCTATCTCTGCTTTTCTGTCTCAACACCTATATCAGAGTAATAGCCCAGCGGGCTGGCTCACTCACGGGGAGGGTGGTTTTAGTCGGTAGGTAAACGTGATCATTAGCATCACGCATTGTTCTTATACTATTAGCCAGGGTAAATTTAACACTACGTCTACGGTAGCCATGTGTGCACGAAGAGGCGTCTTTAGAAGATCTCCTTCTCCCCGCTATCAAACCAATAAAAAGAAAAAAAATTTGTCGTCACTGCTGAATACATGGATGAAAATTCTTATCATCTGATTGAATATACTCTCGTAACGATTGTTAAATGCTTAAATTTCATTAAAGTGGGATCGGGACTGAATTTAAGTATTGAAGAGCAGATTAATACTTTTTACCAGTACAATTATAATTATTAGCTTTTTCGATCATTTATAAAAACTTAGTAGTGTATAAAATTTTTAAATGCAGTAGTATGCACGCTCATGTCAAAAGTTTTAGCTACGGAAAGATGCACTTAATATCGTGCAGGATATCTCACACGACATCCAGCATAAATACATGTAGTATATCGTGTTAGGTAGTGTGCACGATTTCTCGCAGAATTTCTAGTTTAACTTATGCAGATTCTTTGTCGTTACGCGAATTTATTAATTCCTCGATACCAAACATCTTATTTTAATATTTGCTTCACAATTATGCGTACATGATAAAAGTAAGGATATATGGAAAGAGAAAGATAATGAATATTGTAATTTCAATTGTTATTGTCAGAAGCCTTTAGTATAAGTACACCATCGACCTAAGGCATGTGTACATTCTTGGGCCAGATCCAAGTTTTATTGCTCATATAACACATACTAGTATCAATTGCTTGTAAAACGCTGGCTCAAGCTAAACATGGATATAGTCTTATTGGCAAGAAAAAATACGAAAAACAGTGGAACACATTAGAAGCAGATATTTACAGGTAGAAATAGATGTATCTACAACTAAGAAATGTGCCTTCAAAATTCCTCTTATTTTACATGAATAATAGATTGTTAAATAGTCATTTTATTGCGGTAAAAAAACGATATTTAAAATTTCCATAAAATAACTTAAAGGCTATAATTGATCAATTTTTTGAGACTTGCTGTTCTGTAGATATTTTAGAATCATTTTATTTAGGTCATGGTCAATTAAGTTTCCTTGATTATTCATTTTAATCATCGTAAATACCCGACGAAATTTGCGAAACCACCATAATTTTTTACTTCAAACGGGAACGTGCTTAATTGCTTCAATTTTGTTAAGATATGTATCCTACTAGTCTTAACTTAAAACTTTAAAAAGAGATTCATTAGTGTTTAAGATACCGCATTTATTTATTAATGGTCTCTAATCTTGAATAAAATTTTATCTTTTTGCGTTATCATAAAAAGTTTATCCAGGACTAATATTTTTCTTTAAAACGTATGTTTTTAAATCTGTTTTTGGCGTTTCGAATATAATTAGCTTCGACCTTAAAAATGGCGTTAGTAACATTGCTATTATTTGCGGTGACGTTTTCTGACAATAACTTGACAACAAATGAACTGATTATCATTTAACTTTGTTAGTTTGGTTGATAGTCATTTTCTACCAATTTACAAAAAAAAAATGTTCTAAGACATCTAGATACCAAATTAGTGTTTTTAATTGCTTAGTGTGCCAAATGTTTGTTTATTAATATCTTTTGCTCAAATTTTGCATACATCTTACTAATTACTTAAAGTATGTAATGTATAAAATATATACCGCTTGAAAAGTCCCTATTTTGTAGTCAAAATATAATTACTAGTAACTTATAAATTACGAGTGGCTTAAATTTGTTTCGCCTACGTAAAAAAAAATTTTTTGATCTAACGACTGTCTAATTGGGGCCAATAAAAAAATTAATTACATCTTGGCTACTTCTCAGCCTATTTTGATGTTTTTTTTTTTGTGGGGTAGCGTGCGAAAATAGTAGGTATGGGCAAATTAACAATATCAAGCTTATAAACAAGACACTGTTATGAACATTTTTTTATGGATTCATAATATTTAAAATAATTTTTTTTTGCAATGCTACTCACTCGTAGCTTATTGACATATAAAACATCTATTACAGTTGTGTAATAGTAGAAATATATTTATTGGGTAGTACTTTAAAAAACCGAACAAGTATTCTTCAGCTGCTTATTATACAAAAAATGAGATAAAATCTTTTTTTAAACAACAACTTCACAAGTAAATAATTAAAATATTAAGTTGTCCATTTTTTAGTGTTAGTTTGATCGCACTCTCTTCGTTAATTGTTTGATATTGCCACTACTTTCATCACTTTCTTTATCCGATGACATATTTTGGCTAATGCGCAGTTTAATCCATTTCGATATTGTGTCTAAAGTTCTATCGCCGACTCCATTACTGCTGTCGTCACCATCAATGTGTAACAACTTCTCAATTGTCGTCAGTGACTCGCTGTTTTCACACACTTTACCATGGCAGCGTGAACATAGATGGGTGTACTTCAGGCCTTGCTTACAAAATCCACATCAGCTTCCTTCGTACCCTTCTTCGCAGGAGCAAGTAACTCTTTTAGTACACTTTTGGGTTATAGAGGCTTTGTTGTATCTGTAGGCAGCAAACTATGCATGCTTTGTTGCCAACCGAGATTTGTAGTGTCCAGATTATTACCTAGCCCCTATTGGAGTTTCTGATACACCCGCAGAATATATTAATTGGCTGCGCCAGTGGTGGGAGGACTTTATTTAGGGATTCTCGCCATTGTACGTGCTCAAAAGTTCATTTAGTAAAAATTAGCAATCATTAGAATGCATAATAAGTATTACAATATTCTTCAATACATCAGACATGTTCTGTGTTATAGGCCAGCTTAAACTATTAGAAGCTCTCTTACTGTAAAATGATTACATACAATTTTTATGATACTAAGCAATTTTTTCCCAAAATTATCTGTATCTGAAAGACTCAACAACTGTAGAAAAATTATGCGGTTATTTTCAGCTAAAGGATAAGCGTTGATCTTATAGATTAGACTATAAATTGTTTGTATGCATTTAAATATTTTTCTCTTTTGGACAGTTTCCTAAAGAGAGCGCAAAATGAACATTTACGTTCAAAATCAGACGCTTGTGCTGAATTCAAGTGCTTTTTCGTTTCTGAAGAACGGCAAAATTCTTCTTTCTCGATTTCCTTACACGTTTAGTGTCATTGTAATGAGCTGTTCAAGTCTAGCCGTCTCTTAATATTGCAAGAATATTGATTTTAAGAAATTTATCGTTGCGTCGATGCTTACTAGCAGCCACGAGTTTTGTACATCCTTTTGTTGACACAGTGTTAGCTTGCATTGTTTCTCTCGTTGTAAACTATGCAATTATCCTTAACCTCTGGTGATTGCGACGAAGCAGCTTCATCCGAGTCCATTGTGTCTCTAAATATAAACACGTCCGTGAATATGGACCACAACCATTTACTTTGATTGTATGATTTATATGTCTTTTAAATGTTTTTATGTAAGTACAACTTGAAACGTTTTTAGTTATCAATGCATGCTTTATAATACAACGACATCGTTCTTTTACAATTAAGTGTTGTATACCACGTGTTTTGTAAAATTTAATAATACCTGCAAAATGTAATAAACTTACTATGCTGATGAAGATCCACCAGTAGTGGTAATGAGTACATTTAAAAATGGTATCTCATTAAATCACTCGTTTGAATATCTGCAAGAACAATAAAAGATAATTAGTGTGTTTATGTTCGTGGCGTTCTGCTCGAAATAACCTTAAACAAAGAGATAATAGTTCAACAACGCTCGTAACTCAACTACAGAGAGCCCAGTACGCAGATATTGTGAGAAGAAAATTTTTTTAAGAGTACACGAATGTTTATCATTAAAGAATTCTTATACAATTCGTATGTACCTCAAAAAGAAGTCAAAAACAATTCCTATAAACGTCGATAAAGGATTTCTATAGTATTCTTTGAGTAACCTTATTTAGTTCTATATTACAAAAATGATAGCCAATTTGGTGGTTTAAATAATACTTATAGATTACTTATAGCATACAAAATGGGTTCACAAAAAATTGTAAAAATAATCATACATAAAACTTAAGTATAAAAATATGTCAAAAAATTAAAAATTCGTCAACTAAACATTAAAAAGTGTCTTTGTAGAAATAACACCGGGAAAATCTTTAAGCTTTTTTTTTTAAGAAATTTCTCAAGGATTCTTGCCTTTTTCCTCATGGATAACGTTAATACTATAATTTCCTTAATAGTTATCTCTTGTGATGTGAGTATCACATGCTAAGAGTGGTCTGGGAGGTACAAGCTGGGATATAACTTTGTGAGTCTCATGAGATATAACTTAATGAGTTTACAAATCACAGTTAAAAATTTTCTGAAAATTTATATTTAACACACATTGTTTGTGATAAACAAACAATATTTGTGTACCTCTGTACATAAAATCAATATGTTCATCTTACAAAGTTTGTGAATTAAATATTTGTACAATGACTAAATAACACGAATTTTGTGATTTTTTAACGCAAAATTAATGGTAAATGTAATTTATACAAAACGTGTGTAGCTATTTAGTTTTATTTGCTCCAAATTATGAGTTTACTTAATAAATTTCTGACGATCTTTATTTATAGTCTTTTAATAACCATTTATAATTACTTTTTTATGGAGAATAATTCTCGTTCAGTTCTTTATAGGTGAATTATTCTTTAAGAATTCTAATATAATAGACATTAGCGATCACTTAAAAAAGTCAACAAATACTTTTTTTGATTACTTTTAGAAAAGAAGAATTGGCTCAGGATTTTATTTAATACATACAGTAACCTTGCATATAAGTTACCTTACAGCGTACGCGTTCTCGTTGTACATGTGTTCCTCTCCTTCTTCGTATTTCGATGGTTGCGGAAAATTGTGGATCAGCTTAAGCAGACAACAGAGTTTATTCAAGCAATGTGTACTAGTACACAACTGAAATACATGTATACTACATGTAAATAAACATAATACTAGTTGCACACAAAAAGAATTTGATGAAAAAAAAAATGTTTATAACGATTTATTGACTATTGGCTAAATATTGTAAAAGTGCCAATTGTTACTATTTTCGCTGGCTACCCCACATTAGAAAAAATAAAATAAAATTGGCCGGAAAAAACCAAATTAAGAAGAATCGCTTTATTAGTCCCACTTCAAAAGTCGTTAAATAAAAAAATATCTTTTTTCTTGAGTCAAACAAATTCAAGCCGCTCGTAATTTACTAATTATTGTCGTATATATTTTAACCACAAAAATGGACCTTTTCATGTGGCACTCGATGACGTTACTAACTTTAAATAGCCATGGAGATGCATGCGAAATTTCAGCAAAAAAAAATTTATAAATAAACATTTAGAGCAATATACTATTACAAAAATTATTTCTGCTTCTAGATGTCTTAGATAGACCGTTTTTTCTGTGAATTCGTAGGAGAACACTAGCAATCGAGATAACTAAGTTGCGTGACGATCCGTTGATGTTATTGTCGAAAAACGCCGACTAAAAAGTTAGAAATACTGTCAATGCCATCTTAATGATCAAAATTATAAGTAACTCCCGGCTCCGCCACTGCGCGCTTCGCGCGCTAACCCCTTACAGTTAATGGAAAATATTTAATCTCTCGATTTTGTAAGACAAAAATTCGATACGTCAATACGATAACTATTTTACACAAAAATATAAACTACTGTTTTTTCAATCTCATTTTCAAATTTATGTGCCCTTGACCGATCTCGACGAATCACAGAACACAAAAATGTAAGCTACTGTTTTTTAAATCTTATTTTTAAACTTACGCGTCCTTGACCGGTCCATGCGAATCACAGAACGAATAAATCGATGACAATCAAAATTTGTAGGTAGTAATAGAACGATTAAATCGATGACCATTAATTTTTATTATTAGAAGAACATGTATTAATTGTTACTGTATGAAATATCTCTTTGAAACATAAAACTATTTTTTAACTTAAAATTTAAAAAAATTTTGACTTTGTCATATTTAATATATAAATTTGCCGCTTTTAACTCCCCGCAGCTAATAACATGCATTAATTAGTCTCCTTAATCAACTAATCACAGAACAAATAAGTCGATGACAGTCAAAATTCATAGGTAGGATAGATATGGCAATAGCAGATTCATAAAATTTACGTTTTGCCAAAAAAATGAGCCTTGAACAAACTATTTTTTATAATGGAAAAAGGTCAAATTTTTATTTAACAATAGAGACCTATTAATCAACAAATAAGATATCTCAAAATCTAATAAATATTGTTTCCCAAATTTTTTTTTCTAAGTGAAGGGTAAGTATAAGATAAAAATTTGGCTGAAATTTGAACATTTTAGCATTTTTTCTTTCGGAGTAAAAAATTATTTTAATTTTGGGCATTTTCATAGGTTTTTTGCGATTAATAAAATAAATAATTAATTGAGCTGTTTACACCAGGACCTAAGTACACGGGTTTTTAATTATCTACTGAATTACCTCTTTTAAAAGAACTATTAACAAACAACATTTTAGTTATTCTTACAAAACTTCAATTTCCGTGATCTTTTCGCATAAAAGCCACTGTTTAACAAATTTCTGTTTATTTAAAATTAAAGGAAATTTAGAGTATATTGCGTTGTGGTAGATACACCTTTTTTTTCTTGTAGCTATCTGTCTGGAATCTGTTCCAAGCCTCCAGGCTTTGTCCTCCAAAGCTACACGCCTAATACAGTTAAATGACAGAAAACATTTAATTGTTTGTTTTCTAGAGGGTAAACACATATCCTGACCACGAGCAATACTCATAACTTGTATTACAACAACCTGGTCTCCGATCTTACACTTCTAAGCTTGCATGTTTTTAGTAGTTACTACACTGTCTGTTGAAAGGAATATTTACTGTCTTATCTCTGTCGTGCACATCCATTTTTGATATTGGCCCAGATTTAACTGTGGGATGGAAAAATATGTACAAGATTAGACTCCGATGAAAGACTAATTAGGAAGCTCGTTGTCATCATGTGTGACGAGCACTATTGGCTAGAATCATTGACACGTAAGAACTCTGGTTACCAAATAAGGTGAGACCATGTTAATATGCAATACTTTTCTACATTTTTAATATTTTACTGTGTACGTATGGCCAACATTTAACGTAGGTGTGACTCTTATCGAGACATACATCAGTGTAACTAATAATTCACAGAGTGCACAACATAAAATTTTTACAAAGCATAAAAATAATATATTACACTAAAAATCTAATTAATTATCAAGTTATTAACATGAACTTCCAAATTAATTAGGAGTTACTTCTTTTTATTTAATAACATCGTGACAAATATCTTACCTTGAAAAAAAATTGATTGCTTCGCTAGGTACTCCAGCAAAAGCCACTCTACCATTAGCTAACAGAATAATTTTTTTAAATACATCAAATACTGCTGAGCTAGGTTGGTGGATAGTACAAACAACTGTATGACCAGAATTTGCAAATATTTGAAGTTGATGTATTAAAATTTGTGCAGTGTACGAATCTTGTCCAGTAGTAGGTTCATCAAGAAAGAGTATCAAAGGATCCGACAAAAGCTGCAATACAATTTTTTTATTAGACAAAAGGGATCAATAAATAAATGTAGACATAGCATACTGATTTTTTCTTAGTTCTATTAGGTCCGTCAGATAGATAAAAAAAATATAAGACACGTATTCTTCAATTTTTTACATGAACCCAAACTGACGGAGAAATATCTTATTGAAAATAAGCGTGACGTCATGATAGTATACATAATATATATAATTATGACGTATTCTACCACTCCTCTTAAACGCTGACAAGCTCTATCTCCGTTATCTTCTGATTCTATGGAAAAAAAATACTTGTCCAATATTTTTGGATATTCTACCTGACAGACTAAATGGAATTTTTCATGAAAGTTCCTTATTGTGTTGAGATAATTAAGTTCAAGAAAGTGTATAATATGATAATTCATCAATAAGCATGTGCACTCGTCGTGTGAATTACTTTCTATCTTCTTATTGAAATGGGTCTGTCTTAATTAAAAAAAGTTGTTGATGTCAATCAAAATATGTAGATGTAAGCTATAATAATATTAATTCAGATAAGTACTCTAGCATGTATGTGTGCTTATTCGCCTGTTAATAATCATAACTTACCAATCCTCCGAAAAATTCAACTTATTCAGAAATTATCCAATTACAAGACAAATTTTGTTTTTCAAGTTATTTATAACTTTTTTTTTTATTAGTTATTTGCAAATTCTAAATAAAAACTCTTACATATTTTTACAGACTTTACGGCAAAAAATAAATTCGAAACCTTTTTTTCAATCATTAATTGATACAGATTTTTGTTAAATTATAACGATAAATTTGAATAAGATCTGGAGATAATGAAATATATGAGGCTGTTGATTGTTTTGAATTATAAAGCATAGCCATGTGAAGTCATGGGAGAGGGAGTTTTTGGCTATCTAAGGCAAGTCGTACGGGTTAGCAAAATACATACTAATAAACGTTCTGTTGTTGGAGTAGCCCTTTTCTTGCGGGCTATAAGGGCAGTGCATACTGTTCATTGCATCACTAATATTCTATTTTAATGAACTGGGCTTTTCATACTTTCAAAAACAATCAACTTAATGACATTTATTTTAATTATATCTTGTGATTATGTACAAATTTTTATCCACATACTTTATAAAATAGAACAATTCAGAAGCGGAATGCAGATGGAAGAAAGTAAAGACTGATAATCAAAAGTGTACACAAATAGAGAGACAGTAGAATCGTGTACATAAAAACATAGTTTTGAAAGCAAACAAGCAACTCCCGAGTAATTAATAAGCGCGCTGCATGAATTCGAGAAGTCTGTAGAAAATTAACTTCTGGAAGTTTGTCAAAAAACATAAGAAAGGAGAAGATTATGGTGCGGCACTGAACGAGATTGATCGACAGGAGAAGTGGTGCCCGAAAGAACGTGAATCTTTTAAAGAGCAAATAAAAGCATTGCAAGGGCAAATATCTCAATTGCATGCAGCAAAGCGTAATCCACCGGTACCTGCAGACTTGACACAGACTTTATAGGGACTCGGAATAGTTATGCAAAGACAGACAGTAATATGTGAGCAGCTCCAAGAAGAAAGTAGAAATAATTTGCAGCAGTTCTTACCGGTCCCGGATACCATCAGAGATTATTGTGGGAATGAAGGGCCAGAGCAGTGTAGGACCTAGATTAATGAGCTTAATAATGCTAAAACTCTGCACGAATGGTCAGATGCAGCAACTTTGGGTATTGCTACGGCATGTTTAATGAGTGGCACATGGGAGTGGATTGTTTTGAAGCCAGAAAGTTTTTGTACCTTGACAAATTTAAAAAGGCGTTTGTTACAACATTAACTTATGTGCGAACAAGTAGTAAAAAGCTAAAAACAACGATTGTGCGTGTACAGGAGCCACACGAGAACTTTCAGATTCTTTACCAGATAAAGTTCGGCTTTGCTCTGGATAAAAATTCACAGTTAAAGAGATCTATAAGTAGGTAGCAGCTGGCTTGTGGTCCAAATAACTTGCACAATATTTACTGAGTAAAGAATATACATAAACAGACGATATGCTACAGGATTTGGTAAAAATTAATAAATTTCATGAAAGCTGTCGAGATAGAGCAGCAGAGCGTTGTAAGTTAAGTAAAGACGGCAAACCATCCAGGCAAGTACAATTTCCGACGATAGAGGGAGCAAATACAAGTATATCAACTCAACCAGTGATTGCGGATTCTAAGAAAAGGAGCGGAGCAGTGGTTATCAATGGAGATCAGGGTTTGATGGAATGTTTTAACTGTAAACGTGTAGGTCATATGTTTCGTGACTGTTCTGAACAGCAGCAACAGATAATATGTTTACTTACGCCAAGGTTCTGATAAGGCTTTTGTAAACGCTAGCCGGGTCTCTCAACAAGCGAAACCTTCGACCCTAGAAGTCACCCTTAGGGAAATTATCCCGAAACTTTCGTGGAGAGGTAAATCTCGTCGTAGCGAACATAACACACCAGGAGGGAGTTATACATGGATCATTCAGTCTCAGAACTACAGTTAGAAGAAGATTACAGTAGTGACGAGGGATACAGGAAATAGGAACGGCTTATTAAGAGACAATTACAGGAACAGAAAGAGAGGGTAAGGGACATCTTAGAGTGACGGAGAAGGGACGCAAGAGCAATGGCCTAGTCAGAGAGAAGGAAACTAAAGGAGGGAGAGAGAGAGAAAAAAAGAGAAAAACGAGTTGGAGGTGCAGAGAAGACCAGAGAAAAGAGAGACAGGATCAAGTTAAAGATGCGGAGACGTGAAGAGGAAAAAGTGAGGGTGATGGCCAAATTAGAGAGAAAATGGCAAGAGGACAGGTAGGAGTTAAAGTAGATATACTGTGCCGGTTCTGGCACACCCCCCCCCCCATTCCCCCCCAAGGGCGGTGGTAGGGGGTGAGCCAGTTCTCCCGAGCCTTACTCGGACGTCACGACTCCGGAGCTCTAGTGCCACCTTCCGGACTCCCCCTGATCGAGTGATGGTACGTTGCTCAGCTACATTATCGGCTAATGGTCTCTGCCAATTGAATGCGCACTTCTTACCTCCAAATATATGATACGTATGCGCTTGCTCTCTCCATTGTATTACTTTTAACGCTAGCCTACACATCTGAGGCAAGCGTAAGCACGTTGTGTGAAACGCTGGGTGCGATCAACACTGTGCCTGGTCCGTCTTTCTTATCAATATGCGTATCGAATGATACAAGTCGCTGGCTTTGTCGACTCAAGTGCTGAGAGACGGTGGCAAAGGTTTCCACGTCATCGCGGAGCATGTTGTCGAGGTGAGCTATTAGAGAGCACTCGAATTTATTTTCAAGCTAGAGATATGATTAGCAGAGCCAAGCGCGTTGTGTACAACGCTCGGCACAAGTAACACGATGCCCATACCTCTCCTCTCTTACGCATTATAATATTCTAGCGT
>JAPYYV010002117.1:0-37647 GCA_030522625.1 Copidosoma aretas | reverse complement strand
AAATTATCTAGACTAAGATTTGATTTGTTTCTACTCTTCAATCTAATTGTCACCATAGAGTATAAATATAAATTGAAAAATCTAAAACCCTAATGTATTAGTGGTGGTATTTGAATGTAAAAAATTTTCAATGTAATAGATATTAAACATAAAATTCTTACAACATCTCTTTTTCTAAAAAAAATCCGTGTATTAAAGAACAACATAATGGAATTTTCTACATTTGACACGATAGAAAACGCAAGAAAATTATCTGGTTGAGTTAACATATATATGAATTCGATAAGCAAATAGAAAAATATTCGTGAATGTAAATTGAAGTAAGAATTAACATGATTAGAGCGCGCGAAGTGCGTCCAACATAACTAGTAACTTAAAAACATAAAATAATTTTTAGTATGCATTAAAGTCAACCAATATCGCTTACAGTGACCATCTTTTGTTTTCATTTTTGAAGCTAAAAATATTCGTATTATCAGCTCATAATGTAATTTTTTGACATTTACGGTAGAGTTACAAATTTTCCATTAGTTTATGGGAGGACTGTATCAATACATTAGAGAGTAGTAATGTGGGAGTGTCAGAAGGACAGTGGAGGGGGGAGTGGAGGGGCCTTGGTCGGCGTTGGGGGGTTTATGTGTATTGTCCTACACAAATGACTATATATTATAGGGATTTATACATCAACACACAGATATGTTCCTCTTACTTATACTCATACGGAAGAGCCAACATGGGTCGACATATCTATCACCCTTGCGACTGACCCTGACGACATAAAATCTAAATTGCACTGGACATTTTTCAACAACGTATTATTTAATTTCACATAAACGTAATAATTTCAGATTAAAATTTTCGCTCTCAGATACTTGGGGTCCCAACTGAGTCATAAACTAAAAATCTAGTGCCAATTTTTCTAATTAAATGATTTATGCGACAATTAAAATTTTGATGGACCCAATCGACGTAAAAGAGTAGTGCGGCTCTTTGCTATCGTAGTAATTCTTCTTATTACCAGCGAGGTGCTGCCACGCAGATATATATCAACTTCTTTTTCTTTTCTACTAAGAGCAAGAGCAAGGGAGAGAGACGAAGGATGGCATCGGCTATGGTAGTGCAGTTCAGCAGCTACATCAGCATGACGGACACAATCGCTTTCTGTTACATATACGCCTTGCATTGACATATTGAAAAGAATATTATAATTAGTTGTATTACTTTTTGGCATACAAACATACACATTTTGATAAAAAAACATATAATAATAGCACTTAATCATCATAAAACTCGTAAATAAACTTCAAACGTGCGTAGTAAATGCATTGTGCATATGTATTAATACACGTATGTTATAACTTATATTTTATTTGTTCTATATAAAAATCATTAACATATACTTATCATCTTGTGGAGTGGAATTAAAAGCCCTTCTCACCTCTCATCTTCCTTTACACAATGTTTACTATCAGGAACAATTTGCCAAAGAATAAGATGAAAATAGCATAATTTTATTTATTTTTGTATGTAAGTGTACCCCCATTCCCCCCACCCCCCCCCCCCATAACACTTTTTTAACTTGCCCCAAGAGTCTTGTTGCGGCCACTTGTACCTTGCGAAATAGTTGCGAAATGTTTAGTTTTTTCCGTGTTTTAAAATGAATTACCCCCTCCCCCATCCTCTAAGCCACCATACATTTTTACATACGCTTAAGAACAGCTGAATTCTTTAAATAAATATCTAAGTAAGCCGCAACAGCTCCCCGCGGCCCCTTTATATTTCATAATCCTTCTGAGAGAAATTTGCAGTCTTATGAGAGCAGCCTAAGAAATTCACATCTTCATTACAGCCCCCTTCCTCTCTCCCTCCTTCACAGATCCTAATCCACCCGAAAACGGAAATTTTTTTAAGATTGCAGCATAAGCCTTTTTCTTATGACTACCAACACCATCCATAAAATCACTAATCCTTCAGAAAAAAGTCAAAGTATTTTAATGAGACAAAACGGCTTTATAGCCCCTCAAAAAATATTTTAGCAATAAATGAATAGAATAAGATATTATTTGCTTTAATAAGTTATCAGTTAACTTAAGAAAGAAGGGACATATCTCTATATTTGTCAGTATATCTGAATCATAATTATTCCATTTGATATAATGATTTTCTAAAATATGAATGGCAAAATTTTAACAATTAGTTTCTTTAAATATGTCATATTACTTAGTCACCACCACACCCCTTACAGCTTCTATAAAAAAAGCAGTTTGAACTATATTTCTATGTTATGCAAAAAAAAGATTTTAATAAAAAAAAAAACATTTATTTTATAGGAAATTTCCTCACTGTCTTTAACGTATTACTGTGGTGAGCTGGATTATTTTTGTACAATTTTACAGAAATGTATTATTTTAATGAATAAATACAAATAATTGTATGACATGCCCCCCCCCCCTTCCCCACTCTATGCCCTCAAAAGCCTCCCTTTTCTCTAAATTCTTACATCTCCCAAAAACATATCAAAAAATGAAACTTTAACGTAGTTAAGTACCTATGGGGCTCCCACCCCCTAAATTTCCTTGTGCCCTTTTCACACCGCTACAGACTATTTACTTTTTTTATTTTCAAGCATATTATTTATTAGTTTCTAGGCACTTTTCAACATGTAAAGGATTAAGAATAATTTATTAAAGTATTTTTTCATATTCATTGGACTTAAAAGTCGAGAGATTATGAACATATATACACTAACTTTGTGAATTTCACAAATTACAAAATTAAGTAGTACTGTAACGGAAAGAAAAATAGAAATAAAATATTTCTAGATAGATAAAAGTGGCTCAGCTTACAAGTGAGTAAATTTTAATTTGGATTTCTAAGACGTCCTTGTACATGTATAACGCTCACAAAAGTTTCATAGTACCTTACAAGTGAGTAAATTTTAATTTGGATTTCTAAGACGTCCTTGTACATGTATAACGCTCACAAAAGTTTCATAGTACCTTTAAGATACTGCTATGGCACACTTAGATATTTTTATAAAATTAGGTGTCAATTTATCAGAAGAATGATTGAAAAGGACAATTTAACAAAAATATAAGATTATTTTAAAGAAAAAATAATTGGTCAATTACAAGATCAAATAATAGAACTGTTGTCTTCGCAGGATGCTCTACATATTACGAAAGCACAGAAGTCTCCTATCTATGTACCTGAAATAAGACATATCTTTTTTATTTGAGGGTACAAAAAAAATTTTTAACTTGAAACGACCTACACTTGCTCAAAAGTCTTAATTAATTAATCCAATAAAACAATAGTATATAAGAGCATGACTTTTTATTGTAATAATAAATAAAAACAGATTATAGTTCGGTATTTCGGTGCCTCACTCGCACCCTCATCAGTGATTCTAACTGTAATAATAATGTAACTATGTAAAAATAAAGTTCGTATTATGATAATAAAAACGAACAAAAAGGGAGTGTGTAGAAGAACAGTCTTTCATAAAAAATTTGGTGATAGAAAATCTCTACTATACTAATCTTAGTGAAAGGTATAAAACTATAAAGTAGGCAGACGTACACATTACCTATACAACCCATACCTGGTGGTACGAACAAGGATGGTACGCACCCATCAAAAATGTAATACACCTATAAAAGTTCTGAAAGTTCTCAAATGTATTGAAACTTACTTTTCCGCTATTCTTTGTTTAATATCTAATAAGAATGGTTAATATACAGAATGGCGATTCTGAATATCAGTCCTTCTGTTAACAACCTTATCACAAACAATAATATTCAACATTTCAGAAAGCTCACGTTTAAATCCATTTTTTTCCCAGTCCAGAATCATTGGTTTAACAATGTTAAATTCACAATGACACTCCTGAATATGCATAGCCATTATTGATCTGGAATCACCTTTCCTGACCATCCCATCATGTTCTGCCATCCTAACATCTACACACCTGACCAACATACGGGAATACACAACTAGACTTTACTCCATATACAATGTTACTAATTTCTAGCGTAGGTGTCTTATCCTTCCCTAAACGAATTGTATCTGTTATTTTATTGTTGTTATAAAAAGTTAGCTTTACATTGAATTTTGAACTCAAAGAAGGACCTATAGTTTGTACTTTATTATCTTAATAACCTAGCATGTCAAAGAAGGACTCTAATAATATTACGAATGGTTTACAGTGGTAGAAAGCCCCCTTAAAAATTGATTTTTATTGGCTGAGCACTTACATTACCACTTAAGGTTTCTGATTTAATTGATATATTTTTCAAGACTTTTAAATCACAATACTCTACTATATAAATCTGTAATGGATTACAATGAAAATGTACATTATTCTTAGAAAACTTTTCTTTACCATCAAGTGCTTTACTGAAAGTCATCATCAGGTTATGGGGATTGCCACGTGGAGTGCGCAGGGGGCCAAGCCCAACAAGTATATATTAATATTTTTCTGTGCCTAACATTGTAACAAATATCAACTAAAGCATACAACCTAAAAATTCATCAATTTCCCTCAATTTTATAAAATATTTATACAAATTTTGCGTTCTTTATTATTATTATTATAATATCAAATAGACCTCAGAAACAGATGCTTGCAACAGACCATAGGAACAGATGCACGAAACAGACCACAGGACTAGATTTTTCGTGCATAATTACTTTTATGTACATTTTATTTCAATACGGTTATCAATTAAACAAATTAAGATCATTAAAAAATGTTTAAAAAGATTAACACAAGATAAGTGAAATGAGTGTGCAAGCAAATAATTTATACACATTATATGTATCGTACAAGCGGCTCATCTAGGAAAAATCATATGGGCTTCTATCAACACTCAAGTCCCGTACTTATTTTTGATAATACATATGAACAGACGCTCTTACTATTTTAGCTCCCAAGGAACTGCAAGTTCACGACACTGTATGTTCAAACAAATTCAATTCTTGCAGGCAAGCTATTTCTAACCCGAAGCTCGATTTATGTTTATACATAAATGACTCAAATGCTTGCCGAAAAAAAAGCCTTTTATACTTTTGATGTATACATTTACATAGCATGCTATGATAGAAATTTTATTTACAAGTCTTACAATACACTTAAAAATTATTTAAATTTCCAGCACAAAACCTAGCCTAGTTAAGATGTACATACACGGTTTAGAATGATAAGCATTTTGAGGTCTTCAAAAAGTTTTAGGAGTTTTCCATGGGTAGTTAATTGTACGTTGTCCAACTGATTAAAGGTTTTTTCAAATTCTATATTTCTGTCCAAAGTCCTTATTCTCGTGCATTCTGAATAAGTTACTATATTTTAATAATGTTTATCAATCTTAAGAAAGGAAATCGTAAATATTCTGTAAATAAAAATCAGATGTCTGTCGAACTTAAAAACTATAATTTAAATTCTTCAATTCAATGTATCTTTATCTCTCAGTTTCCTGATCAAAAACATTAAGATGAAAAACTACTTGAGGGTATAGTTTCACTTTAGAACAATGATCTTTTTAAACGTCTTAAATGAGCAGGAAAATAGTTCAATCTTGGAGCTAAAGCATTGGGACTACAAATTTTTAATTTTTCAGATCTAAAAATAATCATATTTATAAAGTTTACTAGAGTTGAATCTGTAAATTTTGCTAACATGTTTTTAAGAAAAATAATATAATACTCTTAACTGATCGGTCCAGAAATATAACTATAGGCTTGTACATGTGGTACTTATACACCAATAAGCTGACATTCCTTACAACGAATATTTATTTGTTTTGACAGTTATTAATCTTTTAATTAATGATTATATACATATATTTGTTGTTCAGGCGATTATGCAATAGGTATTTCGTTCTCATGGTTAGTATTAGCCAGTATTATTCAAAATTAACAATGCATTAACATGCATTTTGGAAGAAAAAAATAGTGCCAACGACGAGAGTTATTCCAGTCAGAAAATCTGGATTAATTGAGATATAGATTATATACATTAATTTACACAGGACGATCTGTTTTCAATCTCGATGCACATTTAGAAATCTATATAAAATGTATATTCGTGATTTCACAAGAACTCGAATATTGAATTCAATACAATGAGATTTACAAAATTTATTGTTTGGATTTTTTATTATTTTTTCTATGTTTTGTGAGATCCCAACTAGCTGTAATCTTTTGGACCTGGTTATTATTGTCATTTTTTAAGAACACCTGTAAATTGAAATAGGATTTTTAAAAAGCGTTCAAAAAGCAATACGATAATGACAGGTCTGTTACTGGGTCTGTCATTATCGTATATTTGCTCTTTTGGCAATTCTAAAGCCTCAAATGGCAGTTTTGTACTGAAATTAAGTTTAGTACACATGCACACTGGACCCCCCTCATACACCATAGTCAAACAGCAGATAATTTTGCCTACCTGCAAGATTAGGTGCATTACGTTAATGACCTCTTCTTTCACCGAGAGAAACTGTCCATACTTACGATGACACTAGGACTGGGTGCCTTCAAATTTCTAGATGAAAAGAATCGGTCGGTATGCTTGTTTGCCGTACCATACAAAATGATTACATCCAAATATCAAAGAATGGATCACTTAGACGTACTTAATCATTTGTCTCGAGCAATTCAAAAGTTTTTATGCTAGGCTTAAGAATTCAAAAGCCTTGTACACTTTTCATAGTTTTAATTATCCCCTTAACTACTAGAAAAGGTACTCTGCGGTTTAGATTTATGGAAAATAGATGTAAAAAAATTTTAAAATTAACACATAGGCAGTGTGAGCCCCTACAAATAAAAATTATAAATGTTCTGCGTTACGATTACTTATTCAAACGTTAAAAGAATATTTAAACAGTTAACATTTTCAGTTCATTTTTTGGCACATTTAATTAAAATCACAGAGAAGTTGTGAGATCTATGAATCAACTAGCAAGTGTCCTCAAAATTAGAAACAGGCACTACAAGACATTTCCACAGATCTTCTTTCTAAGACGTCTTTTAATTTTATAAAGAAAACAACGTACTTTTAAGTATATTTAAACTGTCAACTGCAATCAAATCTAAAAATTTGTATTATATAAATTGTCCTAAGAAATAAGAAATGTGTACTTGGTCGCCCTATTGACAAATAATGTGCAGCGTATTAAATTATACTCTGAACTAAATGCCTACCTAAAAATGTATAATTTTCAATAAAACAATTTTCGTCAATTAAGTAAATTAAATCAACTTACATTCCAATTTAAAACTTCTCTTTTCTTTAGACATGACTAAATAATTTACTAGTTATTGCATCTGACTATATCAGTGATATTTAAAAAAAATATAGAACGGTTCATTAATAGTAATGATATACATATGCAATGTATCGATTGGGTAAATGATTTAAAAAAACACGAAAGTCTATTATATTCTTTATAAAATTGAATATATATGTAAGAAAATAAGATCTCTTAAAATATATTATAAGGCCTGTTTCTAATTTTAAGCACACTTGCGAATTCACTTAATTATTTTGCAACTTTTTTTCCAGTTCTATTAAATAAATATGCCATATAAAAAACTGGTCATTATAACTGCTTCTGTGTTTAAAAAAGTATTTAATAAGCAATTATATACTCACGTCTTTTGTAAGGTAAATAAGAGTAAATTAAAAATTCGTCCTTGTCAAGATTGTAGCTTTTTAAACGTTTTTTCGGATCTTGTATGCACCAACTATAAGTAAAAATTCATGTCTTAACGATAATTTCAAAATTATAGACTAAAATTATAATAATTGGTAGAAAAAAATTATAAATAAAATCAAAGCAATATATTTGATACTTAATATAAATCTGGTTTATGATCATCAAAATAAGATTTTGAAGTGCAGCCTTCGAGGTAAAGAAAAACACACAATTCACTCATATTTACTGAAAACGTAACTTCAAGATTGTAGAAAAGTTTATTTATTTAGCTATTTAATCCATAAGCTGTCATAAATGTATCATTGTCAACAGCTGAGCGTATGTAGTAACCGTATATTCAAAAGATAAGAAAGTCTAGTCTTGGTATTGTCTACTATACTTATATTATATATTCATATTGCCAGTAAGCTCTACAAGCATGCATGAGAGGATCAACATTGGTGTTTTTAGAATATTTAAAGTGTTCATGCAACACAACAAATTTGTTTTAAAAATAAGTGACTATGATGGATTGGATTTGAAATTTTTTAATTCTACGATCATTCTTCAGTGGAAATTTCCAAGTTTTCGTATTAAAAGCTTTCAAATAATACTTTGTTAACAAGATTTTTTTTATCACTAACTTAATAAGGCCTGTACATTGAGGTTTTTTTTAGTACAACGAAAAAATCCTTTAGAAGTGGTTTAAACTTAAAACTTCATTCCAGTGATGTTCGCACAAGATTTGTCTAGACTTCTTAAGTATTAACACTAAAGTATTGAAAGAGGTATAGTCTGTATCATTTCAATATTTTTACACTGCTACATTATAATATGTTTATTTACTATTACTTTTTATTACTGTATATTGTCAAGTAGCAGTAGGTCTTTTTTATGTCCTTTTTATATGCTGTCCAAATCTATAGTATTCATGTAACCGGATTAAGATATTTAGAGTAAGAAACAATAAGCATAAACAATATTTGAAATACACTCAAATCATAATGTTTGGATTTTATATAAATGATTTTACTATTTTTTTCTTTGATAATTTATAGCTGAGGCTTTTTGTATGATGGAATTGGGTTTTTAAGAAACTTTTGCTGTTTTCATTTTCAATATTCAGCAACCCTAGATACGAACTCAATAAATATTGTATTCGTGTTTTTGAACAAAGTTTATTAATCATATTTCACCAAAAATCGTGGTAGTATTAGTACGTTCACCTGAAAATTGTAAGAGACCTTATAAATAGTGAGATTTTGCTTCTGAACAGAAGAATATATACTGTAGGCGTTGTTGCTAGTAGCCATACGCAACTACCGAGAATCAAAACTCTACTGTCTCTCAAATTCAGCCTGTTTCTTACTTACATAAGATGTACACTTATAAAGCAATTGAGTTACTTACAAAAAATTGTTTCTGCGTGTATAAAAATTTTATATAATTATATTTTGGAACCTAATAAGGGCCAATTTGTATCCTCTGTGGGCCAAAGTTTATTTAAGTTATAAACAGATTCAGCAGTTTAACCATTAAATTACGCATACATATATTATCTAAACCTGTAATGATGTTGCTGTGAATATGATCTTAATACATACAAAAATATGTAAAAAATTGACTGCCATTATAAAATTTTGATGCACCATGTCGTATAATAATATTAAGCAATGCAGCAATTTATGGGATAAATTTAGTGTAATTGTCTTTACTTATTTACAAGACCGTAGTGCATTAGACAAACTTATCTTAATTTGTCATGTAAAAAAATTAAATTTAATAACCTAAACTTTATTTTTCATTTCTAAATCATTATTAGGTTCACTATAAATGATGATTAGAATCCTACTTTTGCAACATTATAATGAGACATAATTTACCGTCAAAGAAAATTTTTTTTTTTTTCAAATACAAACCAACATTGTCAAAATTTTGCGATTGAGATTTGTTAAAACTCTTAAAAAACGCTGAGATACAAGGAAATCACATGCTGTATAATATAAAGGTTGATAAAATTGTATTCTCTATTAAAAATAGTTTTGCGTACAATCTTTGTTTTGAATTTTTTCCTTACTCGTAATTGTTCGCTTTATTACTGTACTAAGGCAATTTTTAAATTCTATTCGTTGATTATTATATCGACCGTCACCAAAAACTTATACATAAACATGAATATTGTTTCGATTTATCAATTAGGCTCATAAGATAGAAGGCCTGCAAAAATATTATTCCAATGAAAGCTATCATATCAGTATCATAGCATGATCTTTTAACGCCTCAATGAGTTACATGATCTCTGCTGGTTTCTAGTCGTCATTTATTTAATGTAGAACTTTTTTGTTGAAAAACTTAGTATCTTTCTGAACAGAAGTAAGTACAACATTATTAAAATACACTAAGCATCCATACCAAAAATTTGGAGCATAAATTATTCGTTTTGTGTTTTTCAGGGGCTTTACATGATCTTCCCTATCCTTTTTGTATTATTGGAATATTTCAATAAATCTTATATTAGTTAAACAAAGATTATAATCCGATATCAAACATAATAAGTTGACTTAGTATATAATGATTGAATACAATCTGCCATAAATATACCCTCATAATTATCATTTATGTTCGAAAGTGTTGACCAAGAATGTCCTTCAACCGCTATTAATTCTTCAAAATAGATTTTTGTATTACATAGGAGATGAGAAGTTCTAATACCGTATTATAATACTTATTCTAAGATAAAGACACCCTTATTACATATCATTTTTATCTAATACTAGTATTTTTTTATCATTTATTTAAGAAACGAGCTTTTAATATTATTTTAATATATAAAACGAAAAATTATATAATTTGCTATTCCATTTCAAGGTAATCTTGTCGCGATATCAGTAGATTCAAATTTTGAAATTTTTATCCTTACAAATAAAAATATATTATAATGATTAATGCTTCAATTTTTTTATGATTACTTTGAAAATAAAATAATATTGTTTTTTTGGAAAAAATGATTAAAATCAATAAAATCGGAAAAAGAAGAACCAATAAATTAAAAATTTTATTTTTCAATGATAGATATAAAAATAAAATAAAATAAGATTACAAATATTATAGAAAATCTATCAAAAAAGTAGTGAAGGATTATATTTTCCATATTTTTTTTAGTTTACAGTACAATACTTAAGTGACTATGGAGAATTAAAAAGAAATATATACATGTAATTTATTAATACTAATAATGTTACAATGGTGAAAGTGTTTTTGATCTTGAAAAAAACATACTTAATAATTTTAGAAACTCGTGTAATAAAAATTTGGCAACCATAAGAGAATAACGGTTGCATTATAGAATAAGATTAGGGATATCACAGAATGCAGAAACAAACTGCTTCTACATGAGAAGGACGATGAAAGTTACTGATTTCCAAGTTACTGGAATGCATATATTTATTCTATTATTATCATAATGAATAATATTAAATTTTTTTTTATTGAATTGGTGTGAACGTAATAGGCCAATCAAATTGATTAATAAATCATATATATGTACAAATTTTTAAATTAGAACCATATTGTATCAAAATCAGTAGATAGACTTCTAAGAAATGACTGATAACGTATAAACATACGTATATAAACACATCTATACATACCTATGTACATATACAGACACATACGAATTAGTATTGGTTTCTTTGATGATAAATATAAAAATTTTATAAAAAAAACAGCTTCCAATTTATTGGCACATAATTTCCTCATTTACATGTATTGCTTATATTTTACACTCACAATTATCATATTTATTTTTTCTTTATCTGAAAACATTTTTTTTTTTTTAAGAAATTATATAATCTTGACGAGCTTATACCATAAAAAATTCCAAAACAACGTCTAATTACAATATTTAGTTTGTCAAAAATTCGATTTTTTAAAATCGATAAAATCGGAATAGAAGAAAAGAATTTGTAAAATTGAAGTTTAACTTTTCAGTGGGGACGCGTATCAAAAAATAAAAATAATGATTGTAGTTGTGTCTCTTATATGGGAAATGCAGAGCCGGAGGTTACTAAGGAAATAAATACCCACGAGTTGAGACACCGTAACCTTTTATTAATGATTATACGAGCGAGCAGACTTGCATGAGGTGTTATTCTTGGAGGCCGAACATGGAAAGAGAAAGAGTCGCTTAGTCTCCCTGCTAGTACCTAGGCAGTACAGGACTCTGGGTTGGTCCGCTTGGGCGCACAAGCCCCGAGCTTAGGGCGTGAAGTTACAGGAACCTTTAGCTACCGTACGTAATACGTTCGAAATCACGCAGTCATCGTCCTCGATGGCTTTACTTATTCGCGCGTGTGTATGTGTTTATGCATTTAGCATGCTGTTTATGTATTGTAAATAGACATATATGCTTTTTGTATTCATAGTTTGTTCTTGTTTGCGCTGCTCTCTATGCAATAATTTTTTTTCTCTCTGAACTTTTACTCTAGTTATTTTACATTTATTTGCTATTTTTGTTACATTTGATTTCATATGTTTACATAAAATATTTTCCGTTTACATCTTCGCACGAAAATTACATTTTTACTGACTAATATTTATACCCATGTACACTTTTATTATTGGTATCAAAATGTTTATTATTATCAATATTATTATTTCCTCTTTTATTTTTTCTCTGATTTCTTAAAGTCAAAATTACTTCTTTTTTATTGTCTTTTTGCCATACTTATGTATTTGTAAATATTTACATTGTTCAGTGCAAAGGTCGTGTCTTATTGTTAGTTGCTAACAAGGCTGACTGCTTCTTGGTTTCTGATCTTACCCGCTCACCCAACAGCACTCTTGGTTCTCGCTTGTTAGCTACCGTTCTGTGCACAGACAAGTCTTTCAGCACAATGTTGATGCGTCTGCGGTTACTCCCCCATCTACCTGTGAACATTCTCAAGCCCTTAAACATTATCGGGGCTCCCCATTTTGAAATTCCAAATGACACTGCTGCCGAACCTAGCACTATCTCTGCCGCCATCCACATGTACTCCTTCTAATCGGAAAATTCCTTTTTCGTTTACAGTTATCCACGTGCGTTGGACTATATCCGCCAATTTTGTACCTACATTTATTCCATCATTTAGCCCATGTTTCTGATTATAGAGTTCCTGTAACCCATTACTTTTGATCATTGCTTCTATTAATTCTAGTAGCTTACATTCCCCCAGTCCTTTTATACTTTGTACAACTTCTTTCAAGTAAAAGTTTTAGCTTTTGAACTTAAATATTTGTTTTTTTTCCCCCTCTTTCCCCGAGTCCAGCCTCACTTCGGATGTTTAAACTGTGCAGTCTCTTGCTAGGTTTATCACTTCTGAGTCTGTTACTTTTAGCGTCTTGTACTCAATATGTTTACACTGCACATGTACCTTTTTCACTCTCGTAGTACTGAATGCATGGAGGCGTGTCCAATATATAGACCCCTTAATTTTGGTCAGTATTATTGGACATTTTTCTGGTTTTTTCACTGTCTCGCCGAATATAAGTCGTATGTACTTAAAACAAAAAATTTTTGTTTACTTTGCGAGCCGTCCGAGGGCCACACTTGTGACATTACGTGCTCGTGTATTTGATTTATTGTAATTTTATTTGTTCGCTCCCTAATTAGGCAAGGGTCCAGTCCTACACGGGACAAATCTACACAAGCACTCTACACCTAATATCACTATAACTATATATAGTGGCTTTATATGGTGTAGAGTGTAGAGTTGTCTCGTGTAGGACTGGACCCTTGCCCCTAATTAAAATTTTCTGCGATCTTTCCCATTGTTAACTACTACACTACTACACTATTCTCATTTGTACTTTCATACAACCTGTTTATTGGCTTATAGCGTTTTTGCTGTTTTTCGCAGAGCACTTTATAATGTTCTGGCTCATACAGCATGTGCTCGAAATATGCCCCTTTTATTTCCGTGTAATGTTGACACATTGGCGGTCCAGCCCTATATATATAGTAAACACAGGTGTTCTTTTTGCATTCCTGGAAAAACAAAAATACACTTCCCATCCCCTGACTTGTAGTTTTGTCTTCAAATCTTCCTAGTGTTTTCTGGATCCCTGCAATCATCAACATATTTTGAATGAAGCCAAAATTGTCTTAACTGTTTTGCTGTCAAATCTAATTCAAACAACATCATGAGGCTGTAAAAAAGGTAGTTACCATCGCCTCTAACATCTACTGTCTGTCACTCTTTCCAAGGCTCTGCGTAATTTACATCTCATCCACGCTTCTGATCATTAAGCGCTTCGCTTAAAATGTATGTGCTCTTTTCTCTTGGATCGTCATTGCTACAATCAACTGATGCCATGGGGGTTTTCTTACGATTCATAGATATTCTACTTTCTTGATCATCCTACGTCAGGTTGGCTCCCGCGCTGTTGGTCTTACTTCCATTTTTCTCTTTCTTACTCTTGTTCTCCGTTCTCAGATCCTCTTTGTTTGCTTTTTCATCTTGTTTCTTGGGTTGGTTATCATCTTTGCTCACGTCACTACCACTATCCCCTACTTCCCATACATCAATCGTGTCTCTTGCTCTATCACCTACTTTCTGCACCTCATGTCGATGACAACTTTTGTTTTAACTCTATCATTCATATACTTCAGAACACCAGCAAAATCATTCGACGCTGTAAAGCTTTTTTTTCTGGTTCTGCGATCCCCTAGAGCACTACAACTTCTTGGGTGTCTACTTTTATTGTTGTTTTTATCAATCCTGTATTCGGGCACTTTCGAATGAAGATTAATTATCTCCAAGTTCTCGTATTCGGCTCATTCTGACTGCACCTCACCGTTGACTGCTATTGTATCCTTGCTCTGTATGGTCGTTTTAGAGTAATGGAAAATTTTGGTCTTAGTCTGTTTAGTTTGTCTAAGTCTGCTTAACTCTTGTTTATTGTGAAATCAATTCGTAGGGTGTACTTGTTTTTTGTACCCCTTCTATCTATCACTTTACATTTTTCATGTGTCCTAATTTTCCGTTCTTTGGCTCTTGCGTTAAGATTTTTTCTTTCACATATTGATTTTTTTTCGTTATCTTTTTTTCCTCTGAACACTTTCCATCCCTACGTTTTTTCATTTCCGTTTTTTCGTCTGACGAACCTCAATTGAATTCTAGTATTTCCTTCTTTAACATACCATCCACTCATGTTATTGCTTTTGTTCTAATTTGAAATATACGAGCTGGTGGACCGTCACTTATTATTCCTTCTTCTTTCTCTTGTTTATCTGCCATTTGATACAGCTCTGCACGTGGTAGTTCCAGGCTCTTTTCACGTTCTTTTATAACTGGAACCTTCGAAAGTGCATCTGGTGTGTTGTTCAGGGTACCTGGACGCATAACTATATTAAAATCATCCCTTTATGACTCTGCTTTCAGCCTATCGAAGCGAATATCCGGCTTTTTGGACGAGTAAAAATGCATCAATGGTTCGTGGTCAATTATCATCGTGAACTTTCATTGTATAAATAAGGTCTAAACTGTTCTTTTGCACGCTGTATTTAAGGCATCGTTATGCGTATCCATGTGACCTGTCTTTACCTATTTACACCTGCCTGAGAATTGCGCCGATAGCATAGTCTGACGCGTCAGTCGTAACGATAAAGGGCTTACTTAAGTTAGGCACTGTCAACATGGGTTCCGAGCATAAAGCGTCGACAAGTGTCTTAAAGGCTTCCTCTTGTTCTTCATCCTGCTTAAATCCCGTCCCTTTTTTTGTTTGTTTTAATAATGGTCATGCTTTCTTCGCGTCGTCGTTTATGAATTTCCAGTTATACCCGGCAAATCGCAGAAACTGCTTTAACTTTTTTTCATTTGGTGGTCTAGGATATTTTCTAGCTGCCTCGATCTTTTTTGGGTCTGTCTTTTCCTTACTATTTCCAGCCATATGACCAAGTAATTTTGCTTTTCTTTTTAGAAATTGGCATTTCTTTGGTTCTATGGTCATGTCTGCCTTTACCAGTCTTTCTACTAATGTCTTTACATGTTCCTCGTGCTCTTCGAGTGTTGCTGCAAACAACGTGATGTCATGCATGTACACCTCAATTTTTCGTCCTTGTTGATCCACTGAAGCTATTGCTATAGCCCTCAAAAAAGTGTTTTGTGTCTCTAAGCATCCCATTAGCATTTTTTTATATCGCTAGTGGCCACCAGGTCCTGAGAATGCTGTTTTGTGTGCATCCTCTTTCCAAATTTGAATTTGGTAAATGGCACTCTTCAAGCCGACTACTAGGATGTACTAAGCAGCCGCTGAGTGCTCCAATATTTCGCTTTGAAAGGGTAGTGGGTAACAGCTTTTCTCTGTTATTCTGTTCAACTGCTTTAAATCCGTGACCAATCGCCATTTCTTCTCGTTATTCAGTCCCGGTGCTGTAGGCACTATCCATATATTTCAAACATACGGAGAGGTCGACGATTCTATCTTGTCCAAATCAATCAGTTTTTGGATTTCTCTTCTAATGTTTTCTTTTACATCCTGTCTGTATCTATATCTTCTAAATACAACTGGCTTATTTGTTGTAGTCTTAATTTTGTGGTCCACTAAATTCGTTGTTTTTCACGGCTCCCCATCTAAACCGAACACGAACGGAATTACCGCTATCAATTTTCTTACTGTGTAGTTCTTCTTCGTTACAGCCCTCGGTATCTACCAACGCTAATATATTCTCAAACCTTTCCTTAACATTTTTAGAATCACCTTTTTCTGCATAAGTGTCGATTTTTTTCTCCTTATCAACAATCTTGTATTTCAGCTTGTACCGTGTTTTTCCTAATTCTTCGACGTACTTGTGTTCTTTTAGCAAGCCTACAAACGCTTTTTTATTCCTCGCGCCGTCCCATACGTCCGCGTCCCCTACCCTTTTTACTTCTTTTGCTGTGTCGCACTCTATAAGGTCAACCTCCAGTACTGTAACTTTCCTTGCTTTGTTTGGAAAGTATACACATTCCGCATATATTTTACTTTCTGCATTAGTACCATAAAAGTTTCCAAAATGTACGTTTTCATCTACGTCTTAAAGTGGTGTGTATCCATCTTGTATATTTTTATATTCTTCCTGGACCCTCGCATAAATAACCTGTCTGGATCTCGCTGCTCTCTCAAAATATTCTGTCGTCTTAAGCGGTATTTCTACACCACCTAGGCTCAATTTATTTTCTCCGGCACTAATTTTACCATTGTCCTTTTTAAACATATCCTACTCTAGGATTCCATCTACATTAATCGTAAAATTCTGCAGGACTATATGGAAGGTGCACTTCATTCCGTATATCATTTCGTCTACCGTGCGTTTTGGCTTACGTTCTCCATGAGTTACACCAGTTATCTTTACCTTTACGTTTTCATCGAATACCTTATTCTTCTTCATATAATTTTCCTTTAGCAGCAAGATCTCAGCCCCTGTATCTGCATACACGGCTGATTTTTTCTGTCGGAAATCCGCACTCCCTAGTATTACTGTCGGAGCTCTGGGCTCCAACCCTGCGTAGTTTGTTAACACCGTAGATACATCTTTCTTTTTATCCTTTTCTGCCGACTTTTCCTTATCATCTTTCTTTATTGCCTGCACATTTGTATCGACTTGCTCATAAGCAGTGTTTTGTGCTTTCTTTTCCCCTTTTTCCATCCCTCCGATTAAATGAGTTTTTTCTCTTTCATGCTGCTTCTCTGCCTTTCTTCGATTATACATTCATCAATAATTTCTTGCTTCCTACTACCATATATTGCCGCTTTTCCCTGATGCACGATGTTGGGGAAGTACTCCGAGCATTGTTCTGAAAATTCGGCCCCTGTGTACGAGGCAACCCATCTTGTCTTGGCTCAGCCACCCTCGTCTCCTGTGCACTTTTGTGCACTCCGTCTCGAAACGCTTATTATTTTTCCAGTTATAATTACTTGAGATGTTACTTCTACTGTTGTCCCTTTGTCCGTAATTTCTGTTATCCGGCCCATTATCACCGTTATTGTTATTTCCTCGATAAGCATATATCCCCTTTCAAAGTCCGTCCCATATCTGCCGTAACTATAATTGTTTTTTGGATAATCCATTCCACGAGCCTTACTGCTTAACCTATAATCCCCGGGTCCGTTTCCGCCCTGATTTCTAGTTCTGTAGCCCCTGTTTTTATATTTTCCGGTTGCTATTAGGTCATATGTTCTTCCTCCATCCCTTCCGTCACTTTTATTTTGCTGTCACTTATTGTAAGGCCCTCTGGTCTTTTCGCCACGACCTTTTTTTACAAGCCGCCCGTTTTCTGTATCGTACCACAATGAGTGACATTCTTCTACCACGTGCCCATTTCCGCCACTGTATCCGCGTTCTCTAGGCTTAGTATCTCTTCTTGCATTTCTATCTATACTTGACCGAGGTGGCTTTATACTCAACATGTCCTCAAATTTGTATGCTTTGGTTAGCGTTGCTGGCCTATACAGCAAAACTTTGTGATTATAAGGGGGCTTGAGTCCAAATATATATACTGTGTAATTACCTCTTTCTGTATGTTTCTTTTTAGTTCTCGTCGCAATTTTTCTGAAAGTTCTGGGTCTGTGTCCTGCAGTCCCATTGCCCTATTGAATACCCTTCTACTCTATCTGAGTACTACTCTACCGTCTCGCCATCCGTTTGTTGTTTCGTTCGAATTTTTGCCATCTCTGTTTCTGCGCTGTTAATGGCCCCATATATTTTTGTAATTTCCCCTAGAAACTCTTGTATTGACTCGTATTGAGTCATACTGTTTCTTAAATGAGCCACTGCACGACCTTTTAGCCTGCTTGACGAGGCTGCCAGAAAATAAAGAACGTCTCTTTCGTCCACCCTCCGACCTATTGCCCTACCCACCCTGGTAAATGCTGTGAGTCTCAATAGTTCCCCTCTAAGCATTGGTATCGTCGGTATTATCCCACTTAACTTCTTAATAGAATAGTACCTTTCCTTCCCCATTCCCTCTTATTGTCCGTACACCTGTTTTCGCGAAATTTATGTCTCTGTTGCAATCTGACTTTTCTGACACTTAGGTTCGTTTTTCCGTCTAAAGTATCTCTTCCGTCTTCGTACTCTGTGTATCTATGCTGTCGGATTTGCATACTACCGGGCCACTCCCCTCTCCTCTGATTTTTCTTGAGGCCTGTAAGCCCCTGCAGTAGCGTAGTTTTTCTATTATCTTTGCTGTACGCTTCCTTTTTACTTTCTTCCCCTTCCCTTTCCGAATATCTCTATGGTAACTCCGAGTCCCTTCTCATTGCGCTATGCAGCCGTCTTTTTGCGGTCTCGAAGCATGTCCTGCATCTAATCCCCTCCTGTACCTTCTTGTAACCATATTGTAGCTCTACATATGATTTCGAAGCCCCGTGATCTTGTAATATTTTACGACCATTTTTTTTTCACTTTTTCTCCTCAACATGATTGTTTTCATGCCGCTAAGCATCTTTTCTACTAAGTCTCTGGTCTTTCTATTCGCCTTACCCAATGTTTTACAGCCTCAGGGTCGTGACAAAATTTTAACCGTACTTTGTCGTCCGTTATGACTACTACATTATTTCACCTTTCCGCTCTCTATTGCCATAACTTCCTTCATTAAATCATTTTCTCCCTAAATTTTTTGTTTTTAACTTACTTATATATTTTATGCTTTATCTCAATGGGGAAGGAATCAACATAATTTTACTTAAGCCCAGATTTTCTTCTTTTTTCTTATCCTTTGTCCTTTTGCTTTACTTTTTCTTTATTTATTGTTACTATTATTATTCTTTTCGTTTTTCTACCCTGCCTGGACCACTAAAACGATATGGACTACAATCAGCATCCCAACGGCCACGTTGGTCTCTTTCATCAAAAGTATGTCTTTTCGATGGTGCATAGCGTGGCGTAGTCCGGTCTCTTTGCTCTCCCCCGTTCGACTTCCTGGCAATGTTCGCCTCCTGGATGGATGCGATGCCGTTAGCACTTCCAATCAATCTCCATGGTCATCCGCTTTTTTCTGCTTGTTTCGGCAATCACTAGTCACGTGTATCCTCTTTTCACTGTTCTTTACCAATTACTAGTCATGTGCCCGCTATTAACTGTTTGTTTCACTCACGTTAATTTTTTTTTTTTTTAACGCACTGCACTATGAGCGATTCCCGACAACAAAGACGTAAAAAAAAAATTACATTTTTTTTTCGTGCACAACTCATGCCTCTATGTCAAGCGCCAAAAAGTTAGGGGTCGGGTTATTTACAACCCCTTTTTATGTGAAAAATGCGGAGCTTGGGGGTGCTAAGGAAATAAATACCCGTAAGTTGAAACCACGTAACCTTTTATTGGTGATTATACGAGAGAGCAGACGCGCACGAGGTGTTATTCTCGGAGGCCGAACGCGGAGAGAGAGTCGCTAAGTCTTCCTGCTAGTACCTAGGCGGTACAGGACTCCAGGTAGGTCCGCTTGTGCACGCAACCAAGTTTAGGGTTCAAAGATACAAGAGCCTCTAGCTACCGCACGTCGCATGTCCATATCGGTCAAAGGAATTCTAAGATGTAACTCATCATATCCATAATTGCGTACATCCGCAGACACCTTTTTGAATTTTCTTCTTGTGTTCAATCTTAATATATTATTTGGTATAAAATCTGTCAATCTTACAGAATTTCTTTCGTAAAATATGCTAAAATTACGATCAATATTTTTAGAACTTTTTTTTACGAAAAATTCAAGATTTGAAAAACATAAAAATCAGAAATAAAAACAATAACATCAATGAATCAAAATTTTTTATCATGAAGTAATCTGTACTAAGAAGATTAAGCCAGGCATTTTTGAAATCTGTCGAGGAAATCCTAATGTATGAAAGATTATATAAATTCTATATTTACACCTACGCACACTAAGCAAATAAGTTTTTTAATTTCAACTAAATACGTTTTTTTGTCTTGAATTTACTGATTTTTCAGAATTCCTATCGTAAATTTTTTTAGAACAACAATAATAAGCTTAAAAATGTACATATTAAATATCGATAAAATACAAATAAAAAAAATATATACACTATAACTCAAATTTTCTTTTTCAGTAGTGACAAAAATTCCAAGAAAAGAAAGCCCTGTTGGATTAAAATCGGTAGACGGAATCCTTAGAGACAAATTATTACACAGATTCACACACGCACATACACTTACACAGACACACACACATAGTCATTTACTAAAAATAGTGTGTTTCGATTCTTCACTTTATAAATCGTGATTATAACATTTTTTTTCGACATGTAATTTTTCGGCCATAGCAAAGCTTCCTCTATGAAGAAGCATAAAGCCCTGCATGATTAAAATCGGTCAAAGAAATTCTGAGATATGACTGATTATATACATCCGCTGATTACACCAATGCACACCTATCGACTAAATTTTTTAATTTTAACTTAATACGTTTTTTTGTGCAAATTTGATGTTCTTTCAGAATTTGTATAGTAAAATAACAACAAATAACTTAAGAATCAATCATGAGAATCGATAAAATTTAATTTAAAAAAAAATATACACAGCAAAACTCATATTTTATTTTTCAGCTGCGACAAAATACAAAAAAAGGACAGTTGGATCAAGATCGGCAAAAGAAATTCTGAGACATGACGGATTATATACATTATCTATTGACACCCACGCACACCCAGCTACTTAATTTGTTTGATCTCAATTAAATACGTTTTTTTATGTAAAATTTAATGATCTTTTAGAATTCTTATTGTAAGATATCCCTAAATATTAATAAATAGCTTTTACATCAACTTTTACGAAAAAATTCATTGTGAAAAATCGATAAAAAAAAAAAAATAAGATTGTATAGAAGGCCCTGCTATATCAAAATCAGTCAAAAAAAGCAATCCTGAGATACAACTGATTACACACACACACACACACACACACACACACGCACACACACACACACACACACACACACACACACACAGACGGACATTTTCCAAAAATGATGTATTTTGATTCTAAACTTCATAAAACGTGTTTATAATAGGATTTATGCATTTTTATATGTCAGTATTATCGACCGCAAAATTTGCATTAAAATTTTGCGTTCTTTCCAATGAAATCTTTGCTTATGCAAAAAACGTTTGATTAAAATAAGAGTTTAAGGCTGACTAATATACAATCAAATACATGAATAGTCTGAATGTAAATGAACAATTAATTTTATAGCTTAATAAATACAAATAGCAGATAAGCGTACTCTTGTAGTGTAGTTGTCTAAAAATTGGAAAAAAGCATCATTATGCGGCCAGTCATTTAGTTACAAGTTGTTAAAAACTATGCTTAAAATTGATTAAGCTTTTCTAGCCTTTGTTATAGACTCTTTAGGCTACTCTTTTAAGAATTCGGCGGCCTATTCGACCATGCTAATTCCTCATATTTCGTGAACTGCGCTACTTTTCATAAAAAACTATGAGCTACTTTAGGCTAACTTTGTAAGAGTCCATGAGCTACGCTGGCCTTCGTAAGAGTTCACGAGCTACATAAATCTTTGTCAGAAATCTGCGTGATACGTTGGTTTTTCTGAGATTTCACGAGCTACGTTAGCCTTCGTAAAAAAATGAATCACATTAATTTTTTGTAAGGTCCCGTGTGCTTTGTTAGTTTTCGTAGGAGGCATCGATATATAGATCCATGTTAAGCAGTTTCTAATAAAAAACGTGTTTTGCCATTTGTTTTAGACACCATGTTAGAGTTTTAATGACGAAAATTACAATACTGTATTCTACCTGTCATACCCATTTATTTGATATCCATCGCAAAGGGGTTACAAGGAAAAGGGTATTCAAACATCTCGTGCTAGCCATCATTTTGGAATTGACACAAAGTTACATAAGTAAGATAATTTAACTTGTCCTACTTTATCATTTGATACCTACGTTAAGGTGGTTGTAAAGTAATATTAGTTACGTCATTGTGGTTTAGCTGCCACATTGGAATCCGAATAATGTTTTGTGGCTTATTGTATTCTACTCATTATGCCATTTGATTTGATACCCATGCTGAAAACGGCTATTAAGAAAAAGAAGCTCCACCATTTTGTGGTGCCTGCTACATTTGATGTTTTATCATTTTATACGTACTAGATTGCATTGTCATCAGGGCTTAGTGTGTGCGAAGTTTTAGCCTTATCGTATGGGAATTTTTTGTTGGCACTCTTCTCTGCTATATAATCTTGGAAAATGTTGTCAAATGTTTATAAGTAAAATTTGTATCATGCTTCGTAAGTCTTATTGTACAGAATAGTGCAGTATATTTACTAACTGCTTACCATACGAGAGTCTTGTCAATGTGCATAATGATATTTATCAAGTAACTTTTACATGTATCATTTGACGTACATCTTATTGTAAGTAGTATACCATATTTATCATCCATTTGAATCCTAAATGAGTTTTTCGATGTCTTGTATTTAGTATTTGTCAAACAATTTTACGTCAGTGCCCAGCCTTTTCATACTAATTTTTAGAGACCCTAAAGTGCATTTCTTTTGTTAATTTTCAGAAAAATATGTATTTAATTTTTGCATTCTTTATACATTTAACTATTCAGTTTTAAATATATTATGATAAAATTAGTATTTTTCACCAGGTCTTTGGCTGATGTATTAGACGTGACATACAATTTATGATTGTTAGTGAAGTGACGCGGTTCACAGTTTTCTACTTGTCGTACCCGTTCATTTGATAGCATATTTGATTCTGGATAACGTTACATCGTATTCTCTTTTTTATGACCTTTAGTTTTATATTTATGTCGAGGGAGTTGTGAAAAAGAACTTATTCCGCCATTTTGTGTCAGCTTCAATATTAAATTTAAAAATCATACAATTGATTGTATTCTACTCATCATGCCTTTTAATTTTATGCCCTTGTCGAGAAGGTTGTAGAATGAAAGGTAATCCGCCATTTTGTATTGGTGCTGTATTAGATTTTAAATGACTTTACACAGCTTACTGTATCCTACTTGTCATGTCCATTCATTTTATACTGATACTGATAGGATTGTGAAGAAAAAGCTAGTCTGCCGTCTCTTACCGGCCTCCATATTGGATTCGAAATTACTTCCTACAGCTTACTGTATCTTATGTGTCATGCTCTTTTATTCGATACCTACATGGATAAGGTTTGAAACAAAAATCGAATCCACCATTTTGTGTATCAGTCATAGTAGATTTATCAGGAATCTTACTATACCATGTATCATTGTCATAAGAACCGAGGGTATGTGTACAATTTCAGCCTGATCGGATCTCGGCAAGTTGTCGAAAACTTGATAGCAAGATTAAATCCTTGTCACACATACATAAATACATACATACATACATGCACACATACATACATACATACATACAGTGACACTGCAAATTGACGAGTCACAGATCTGTACAGCATTATGCTTAAATGGAGGATCTTAAGCTATGGAGACACTGGTCTACCGAAACACACTGGCGTAGGTGAGCGGCCCTTTTTTAAAGTTCAGCTAGGAAACGTGCAAACAGAGTGTGGATCGTACACCACTCCCGTTTTCGCTCCCGTTAGTGCTATCTGTATACAGTCAGTACGGTTCTACGTCAGGATATGTGACGATGCCAGTCAGAATACCATGTCGTCGAGGCTGTGGCTGTGAATGTATACGGGCCTTTTAGCAACAAGTGGACGCAGCGCTATTTAGGTAGATCATACAGCAGAAAAGACCTTCGGCGAATGTGCACCGCAACAGCAGCAGACCAGCAGACGGACTGGAGTTGGCTTGGCATTGCTCAGCCGGCCATACTTCAGACCCTCCCTTTCCACGGAGCCGCGAGCACATACTATATACTTCAAACTCCGCGTCACGCTACTGCTAGTAAAGTCTGTGTTATTTCGGCTTTTGGGTGCACCAGCTGCGTGTCGAAGATCTGCTGACGTCTACGTTCTGAAAGCCTCTGTCAACCTCATTCTGCACTCACCAGAGCTTTCCCACGAAGACGACTTCGGTATTCAGCAGCTAGAGCTGACATCCACGGTAGAAGTTCTCGCCTTATTTACACCTGACGTATACCTTTTCCTCTTGACCTCTTCCAACGTAGCTTGTACGGTGTCGTACAACCCGATACTCACGCTTTTATTATCGTTAGAGTCAGCCCAAATAGCCATTATAGATATACCGTTCTGCCATCGACCGCCCGTGTGTTTATGTAACTGGCGGTCGAACATTCAGCGTGTGTCCATATTCTTACTGTACTGGGTGAAACTGAATGAAATAAAGTGCTTCTTGTAATTTCCAGATAGGTGACTTAATTAATATACATAGATTACTCATACTCTTGTTTTTTTTTTTTTTTTTTTTTCTGAGTGATAATACAAATGATAATTTATTGCCATCTATTAAATAATTAAGCTGTGAGGTAATTCCCTTGTATATAATAAATTTTAACGTCTCTCCCCTATCGTCAACCCACAAATTTACATGTAGCTGTTGGCCCCGATCCCTACCAGCGAGCAGATACATTACAAACATACTAACGCGAATGCAAATAAAAAAAAGTGTGTAACAAACAGACGGGAAACCAGGTTAAGTAAAAGCTTGAAACCTGTAAAATATTATAGGTTCTTAAAACACTCTTTTTTTATTAATATACTCAAATGTTTCAGTCGTTACACTCTATTATTGAATAACAATGGACAGAAAATTGTAAGAAATAACATAATTGGCTATTGTATATCGGTCACCAGTATATATTCTAAGGACGTTATAGTTTACTGTTTTAAACTTGGTACAGTCTTGTATATGATGCCCATATGCCTCTCACCACCCCAAAACTACCATGTTGTGTTAGTTACAATATTTTATTTTAAATGACGTTTCATAGTTTTTTATGTTTGGCATTTTTTCTTCTGAGAGACAAGAGACAATCATAATTTCTAACAATAACAATAAGATATTATTTAAGAAGTATTTGGAAGAAGCACTCTTGTAAAGAATTTTTATCAGTAATTCTGCTTTGGTCTATTTAAAAATCTCTCCTGCAGAGAAACTCATGTGTTCAACTTATTTAAACGATTGTATTAAAAAAAACTCTAGATAAAAAAATTTCGTGAAATAATCATTTCAATCTACTCATTTATAGAGCGATTCAAACGAGAGTTTTTTGTACTAAAAGTTTAAAGTTCTACTTCAAGTCTGAATCACTCAATGTAAGAGCTGTTTTATATCATGGTAAAATATAATAAGTTATTGTACTAACACTCTTCCACAGAGTTTTTGAAATAATGGTTAACCAGAGTATTCTTTTGACGATCAAAAAAATGGGCTCACGGAAAGAATAGTTAAATTTGATTCACTCCTAAATAACTCTGAACTACTGTGTAATAATAAGTTTACCTGTTGTCAATGAGAATTAAGGTAATCGAATACTAAGATTCCCTAGATTCATAGATCTCTCTATCGGTAATTCAGTGCTCACATGACCATAGTATAATATTAAATAAACTAATGACACCATGTCACTAAATCTTAATTGTCAAACCGTAAAATTCAAAATTTCCCAGATATAGATGGCAAATTTAAATTACACGATTTGAGTTAAGAAATAGTGACTGCACAATAATTATTGTGTATAAATGAGTATGTTTTTAATTATACATAATAATGTGAAATATTTGAATGATTTTTTTCACACATGTTTAAAAAAAAAGGTGTAATATGTATTTACTTGTGATCTTACAACAGGATTTCTTGAGACAATTATTCTCTACTCTTATTTAAAGAACGTATCTCATGTATACATAAGATCATAAACATGCGATGTTACTTAATCTTTTTTATATCTATCATAGGTATTACTTTTAATGGCATTTACAGTCCCTAAATCCATCACATAGCTATGAAAGTATTAAGGTAGTAGTTGATGAAATGACAAGACGACGAAATTTCTTGAAATTTTAAGCATGTATTCCTTAAACTATTTATGATCTACTATTAAGATTTCAGAAGGCTCAGCGGTGCCTAAGGGAAAATATTGCGTTCCAAAGTTCAGAGTTTTAGTACGCGCATCATACAAAAAGTCATTCCAAAAGCAACGTAAACACCGATTACTCAGCCAAAAAACGACGAATCTTTACAGAAAACTAACAGACTACGTATAATAATATATTACATCGAATAGTTCCAAATGAATATGTACAGCGGTATGCTTTTTAAATAATATTGATCAAAAGATTGAAATTTTCACTGAATACCAACAGCTAAGCAGAGCTAATATATCTATATAGAAGTAGATCGAGGCATGAGTACGTACACATGAAAAAGATTGTCCTTGTAAGGTCTACTGTTCGTGTAAGGTCTACTGTGCATGCGTGACTTTTGGTCAACTACTACCTTAAGCTAACAATATCTCTTTATCCATTATCCATGAGCAGTAATACTCTATTCTTAAGTAAGAACATGAAAAATAAAGTTTGACATACTTAACGACAATTTTAAATAACTTTTAGCATTTAAAATTCAAAATTGGGTCAATATTTAAATCACGTACCTACAGATTATCTGTTAATTTTTTGCAATATAACTAATTTTTTTATTCAAAACTATACAAATCAACACAGCAAAATTCTATTTTAAAAATACTTGTTACCGTATTTTAAATAATACACATTTTTATGTTTTAATTATCTTTCTTAGATAATAGTTCCTCTATAACAGATGATTAGCCTCTAATCCAATACAGGTCATTTGCTTAAACCAATTTTTAAACATTTATTTATAGATACTATTTTTCTTGAAATAATTCATGACATCGTATGCAAGTAAAGGGACATCTCAAAGCTTTGTTCGATGCGCTAGAGCTATAGTTTTCTCTGAATAAGACTTTTTAGCTGATAATTACAAAACACAAGATATATAATCAAATAATAATATAACCAGCTCCAATAATAGTATATTTAGAATAGTAAGTTAACAAGTGCACTTAAATTATTTAAGAATTTTTGAGCTACCAGGACACGTGGAATCGCCGAAAAGATTATTTACGCAAGTATGCTTGGCAGAACGGTTTTTCATCCCCTTGGGCAAATCGTAAAATACCTAGCTTATATTATAGTCTACTAGGAAAAGCAAGTTTACAAGTGCATATCAATTATTTTACATTATTTACACTTCCAGAACACCTGGAATCGCCAAACATACTAATGGCTCACTTACGATTTTTCAAATGGATTTTGATCCCCCACTTGTGCAAATGTTAGTATACCCAGCTTAAATTATAGTATTTCAAAAAGAGAAAGATGACAAGTGCACCTGAATCATTTAAAAACTTTCAAGCTTCAGGCATACGTGAAACCGCCTCATTGTGTCTGACCGATCTGTCGTGAGTTTCCGTGCCAGAGGAGTGTTCGGACGAGAAGACCCGATTAAATAGTATTAATAGACCCTGCTGTTAAGATAATAGGGGTAGCTGCACGAGCTGAGGCTCTGCGACACGTGTCTGCGGGAAAAAGATTAAGGGTGTTTCGTAGAGCTCAAACACAACTTTTAAAAAAACCAAGGGGAGTTACAACATTGAGAGGCTCGTACTTGCATTAGTTCGCTACTTCTGTAAAATGAGACCGCGGACCTGGGATCTGTTAGGAGTGTCCTTGACTCACTCATCATTGGCACCTGCGCTCAGCAAGTCAAGCACCACGCTGATCCTGGAGTCACAGATCTCGCAGTTGAGAGTGCTTATAAGGTTGCTGATTGTCAGAGTTACCACCAGTGCTCATACTAGATTCGTTTTATTCATAAACATGTGTCCACGGATCTTTTTGCTGTTTAGTGCATGATAGCAGTGGATCTATCATGTTGCTATTTTTTTATTTGTTTGAGAGATAAGACGCTTTAAATCAAATCATAAATTTTTTCCTTATCGATAATAGTGAAACAATCAAAGGAGTTATAAAGGTCTGTACTGGCGGACAATCTACAGCGAATTTTTTTTATAATAAAGAACTGTACTTGCCTAAAAAATTAATGCTAGATATAGTGGCTTGACTGATCTGTTACTAACGCTATTTGATAAGAGTTTTCAAGCTGTTTCTGAGATCACAGACATCAAAATATTTTCGAATTCCAAAAAAAGTGGGAGAGTAAGTTTTGAGTGCATCCTGATATTCCATAAATGCCTCGCAGTCCTTCACAATATGAGAAAAAGATTAATTAATAGCTTGTAACTTGCAACTCTTCCTAAATACAGATCGCTTGCAACGTTACCTGCTGGTGCATTCTGTTGCAAATTCATTTGTCGTTACCCAGATCCAACAACACTTCGCCAAAACCTTGATCATGTGACTTTTTCACTTTCAATAGATTGTATGCACTAAATACATATGTAAATTATTTCAAGATAAGCTTTAAATAGTCTAGTCAAGCTTTGCAGAATGTTAGATCAAAACGTACTTTAACAAAGGAACAGATGGGCTTTCGATTGACCTGTTGCTCAGTAAAGTTAGCTTTGGCAGTTGGAACCCATTGTCATCTTTCCTGAATAAATCTGGCCTTTCATCTTCAGAACAAGTGGTGGGCTGTGTTGTTGAATCCTTGTACTTGAAAATCTGACATTTGCACATATAAGGTCTACCACACTTGACAACGACGAGTACGTAACAAAGTGTAAAACATTTTTTATTACACTACTCTTTTGCATCAATTACAAAGATTGTCTCTATGTATCTAATTATCATAATAAAACCTACATTTTATAACAATATACCTATTTAAATGGTTTTGTATCTTTCTTCCAGCTTTCATTCCTTAGACTATTGAAAGTCAGCCAAGCTGCTTCTTTATTTTTCTCATGATTGCTTCACTCTAAACCTATCTACAATTAAAAAACTATAATAATGCACAATACAATACAGACAGTTAAGTTTTTAAATAAATTAAGTGAAACGTGTAAGGTTTAGCATGCCTGCAACAACTTTCTAACCGAGAAAGTAAAGTATATATTTTTCTGTTGTAGAAAAATTATAAAATGATACGATGCGACAGCTGTACTGTAATCTGATAAGATTACCTAAATAGTACATGCAAAATAGAATTCAATGGCATGGGTCCTGTCTGCCATGAATACACTGTCCACGCACCCCTCGAGATGTACTGTATTCGGTAAATTGACTCAATATTGGAGACTTCGCATAGTTTACGAACTTGACAAGAAAATAAGTATTCGCATACTCTCGTACGCTTTCGCATATGCAAAAGGTACTACCAGGACAAACTTTTAATTAAATTATCTATTTGATACTAATAATTTATTGTATGAATTGTCCATCTCTTTACGTAAATAAGAATATAACGGTTTCACCTGCTCCATGACGCACGTCGCCGTGTTACTCGTACACATATGTAAACACAACAAGCTAACCTAACTCATCAAATAATATTAATATATATATATATATATATATAATATTAATATATATACACACATGTGTAGTGGCGTATATATCTATATATGTGTGTATGGATATAATATTGATCCTAGTGACCAGGGACAGACTCGCGGTAAGAAAACTGTATTTATTTTTAAAAAATATCAAATAATGCAGATGCATAGGCACTAGATAATGTCAAAATGTATCACTTGACGAAGTTTTAAGCAACTATTTCAACGGCAACTTTAAAATATTGGCGTAAAAAGTTTTCAGATTATAGACTTTGTCTTAATCTAGAGCTTCTGCATTTCCGTTTTATGAAATCCATTTGTACTAAATTAATATTATTAAATAAGTAAATTCATTGGTAAGGAAGTATGCATAACTAATAATTAAAAGATTTAAGCCCCTTAAGGTCTATTTTCACGATCCTCTAAAAGCGGCGTACGGTGAAAAGCAAATTTATGACGTCATAGGCATGACGTAATCTGCGGCATCAAATAAAAAAAAATAGATCGTGTTGAACTCATACAGTCTGATGGAGCGGATCTGTTGTTAAGTGATTACCTACTTGTAAGGCGTGATAGTGATAACTATGAACAATATCGTAAGTAATATTATAAGTAAAATACTGTACTTTTCCAAAGTATTAAGAGTATGGATTATCTATGTTCAATACCTTATGAAGGCTTAGTCAGTTAATCAAGAATTAAACTTTTACAAAAAATGATAAAGTTTATTATTGCTTAGTATGTGATAAAGATGTTGTTGGCCACCGTTATCACAAATGTTTCTCTACGTATGCACGCGTAATTTATGACCAAGGCAAGATCTATCTACTGTTAGGTACGTCGTATGTATGAATTCAGTTCATTACTTCCAATGATACTAAGAGTTATTATTTACGTCTTATATTTTGCAGAAGATGGATGTACAGTTATTAGTAGGATCCTGTAATAAAGGGGAGGTAACCAATCCATACATTAGCCGCCTTCTACGTCAACCGGCATGTCCGTCAAGCAACGAACAAGAACTAATTTATAATTGGTTAGTGGTAGATATTGGTTAATTTTTGGATCATAACTGCAGTAATTGTTTACATATTATAACAGTACTGTATGTTTACTTAATAATACGTTGTATATGGATTGAATAACTATGATCCTTTTAAATGCACATGATGTATAATTGACAGAAACTAAATCGAATAAAGTTGAAGAACAATCGACAGAAAATGATCTCCTGGAGATGCTTATTATGGAGGTTGAAAATAGGTCCGCTATTTGAGATTGAAAAATTGAGGTGACTCTGCTGTGAACTGAAGTGTGCCAAGTCCTTCAAGGTACAAATGACATATTAAAATGTCATTTTAATTTGTGAGTGTCCCGGTGGTTCAACGAGTTACTGACTTTACAAGTAACTAATTTTAGATCAACTTTGTATTTCTAAAGCAAAGACAAAATTTTTATATTTAACATATACGTACAACAAAATTAAAAAAGAAGAAAAGAAACGAAATGCATCTAGAACAGATAGTGGTACCGTAAAATGAAAGTATTCCAATGTGCTTGGATTTTTGAGCGGTGTCCCTCTGAAAAAAAAAAAGTCCGTGCATTATTTAAAGGTCTATATGTATTTTTTAAACATTGTTTTGTTTTTTAAACATCTTTAATTTAAAAGGCTTTTTTTACGGCACTTTAAGCAATCTTGCTAATGATGATCGCACATAACCACCACTTGACAGCTTTAATGAAACGCTGAACAATGAAGAAAGTGTCGATGGTGATCATATCCAACAATGTACGTTACCATGCATAGTATACTTGAAACAATATGTTATCTAAACTTCTCTATTTCAGCTTACTCTAACAAGGGGAAAAAACAAGTACAGTGACATCAACAGCGGCAGCTTTGGGAAAACTTGTAAAAGTGCTGTCGAAAGATGATGGTCTACGTATTATAGCAATAAATCCTGAGTTAGGTGAAGTGGACAGAATCCTCCATGCAGGTTGTTTGCAGTTAAGGCGTGTTCCTTACAAAGTAATAATGCAAGCATTAATGTCAGTATCATAATGCATTCATGAAATTGTTTGGCGATACTTTCCAAATAATTATTGAAGAGACGTATCGTAAAACTAAGACTAATTGCTGTGTTCTTGATTGTATAAAATTATGCGTACCTTTCTTCATAGTATAAGGAAAAATGTATAAAGAAATACATATTCACTAGAAATATTTTCATAGAAGTTCTTTATAAAATAAGTATTAAATGTTTATCATGTGTCTAAAGAATAGTCAACTGCTGTGAGATATAGTAAGAAAATAAGAATGTCTGTATAACATTTAATCTATTATATACATAAATTTCTTTTATTTCCTATGTTTACAAATAAATAAATACACACAGACACGTGTACTTAATATCAAGGCAATTACTACAAATCATACTAAAAAAGAGCTGCACCTGCATTGGAAAAATAAACACAGAACTGATTTGTGGTATGTACAGCTGATCGACAAGCATTGTTAATAAGATACAATTGAAAACTTTGTAGCCTTTCCGGAAGTTTAGGAAGCTTTATCCCCAACAAAAACATACTGCAAAGGGACACCTCTGGGAACAAGCTGTTTTTGCTCAGGTACGTTGATCCCATCCCTGTCAAAAAGCTCTTCAAATCTTGAGACTTTAAATTTACTACTATAACTCTGTAGACCATAGGCCCCGATTTCTACAAACGTAAAAAAACAGTTTGCATCGCAAGTTGCTGTGAAGACAAAACTGTGTCTTCCCTCATAATTACAAAAAGTCGACCTAGCATTGTGAGGACACTGTAAATTACTCCTGTAATATTAAGTTACAAATCTTTCATCATAAACGTAATAATAGGAACCTTATTACTCAAATACGTATCTGATTTTCGTCAACTGTGCCAATACAGTGCTTGAAATTCCATAACTGGTCGTATTTATCAAAATTTTTAAGCCAGTCCTCTTTTTGTAAGCGTCTCTTTTCAATGCAAAAATTTTCAAATTACATAGCAGACTTCTGCTATAATATTTGCAACTGTTGTCAAGCCAAAAAGGTATTAAAATGATGCAGATGGCATGCGATCTCCACTACTCAAAAACCTACAACAGAACAATCCCACGATATTTGTTAAGATACATCACGATTTAAAGTATTTGTTTGAACTTAAAGCCTTTAATTACCCAAATGGCATTGCTAATCGTACAGCTAGATGCATTGACTATCATAATAAAGTTTTTTTTACTGTTGCGTCGATCTACGACGGACAGGATATCTTTCAAGATTCTAAGTGTCATTCTGAAGTACATTTCGGATCATTCGGATTAGAGAGAGATTACAGGATGCATGGCCTTATGAAACCCATGCACAGTTTTTATTCGAAAATTGGATACGTCTAGAACCATTTATTTGGTACTTGGTCTTTTTGTTCGCATTCATCATGATAGCTACAATGGCAGTGATAACTTAAACTTTTTTTTTAATCTTTCTTCTTGTAGACGCAGCAATCTTATTGCAATTTTTCGCCCATTCGTAGTATGTTAACTTGTATTACATTTTAAATCTAGAAAGTTTAGTACAAGATACAACGATTCTTTGTGCTTGTACAATAATAATCTATTTTTACCTAACTAAAGTATTAATAAATATGTAGTACCTGATCAATGATCAATGCAGTATGTAGATTATAAACATTCTCTTTGTAAAAGATGTCTGCTTCAGTTGTGGTCTACATCAACCGTATTGCATCTTGAATATGCCTTCCGCCGTACACCGCTTTGAGCAGACCATAACAATGGACCTTTATAAAAGATAGTCGGTACAGGGAATATGTGTTAAAGTGGCCAATGATTTTGATCTTTATACTTTTTCATAATTAAGATTAGTTTTAGAGCTAAAAATATTTACCGATGGTGGAAAACAAATTTACTTTTTTATCTAAAATTTATATTAGTTGCAATACACCTTTAGCTCATGGTCTCACTTCTGTTTCTAACTAAAAATATCTAATATCGTATGTTTCACAAAGTCTTTATGCCCTATAAATATTGAGATGGTAAATAACGTGATCTCAATTTCATTGAATCTTGAAGAAACAACTTAAAACGTTTGCGTTTTTCTCAACAAACACCGAAGTAGTTAGAAAATTGGGCAAAAACAGATTCGCGCTACTAAAATTGATTTTAAATTTCTTATAACAGTGCATTATTAGAATCAGTATCTTAAATCAGATTCTGGCATGCATAGCACAAGGCGAAGCCCTCCCAGTATGCATCTCCCTACATGATGTACTTGCGTAGAAAATAGTCAATAACCCCATTCCTCTGCACCAGTTACCCTCACCATTATCCCAGCTCTCCCTCAAATCACGTACTTATTTGTTCCGTTTGACGTGATGTTTAACAAAATAAATATCAAGCTAGCTCTTCCCACTCCCTTTATATCTCCTTAGCTCTTTCGACCTTCTCCCTATAATCTCCTCATTTTTTTAATATAAAAATTAATTGTTGGTATGATGGGCTTTTGAACTACTGATCTGTGATATAATATTAATACGTGCGCAGCAGTAATAGCGCTTAACACGGTGTAGAAGAATATGATAAAACTTAGTCTTGGTTATTTGTCTATTTACGTGGCGTCAAAATTTAATAGGAAATATATATATATATATATATACACACATAGACTTATACGGTATAAATAATAGATTTTATCCACAAATGTGTGTTTTTAATTCCATTTATTATACATTTTTGGTTGTAATTTTAAACTTGTTATTAATTGAAAGTTCATAATTAAAGAGCCTGATTATCTCTTCCTGCGTTAACGGATCAAGTTCCTACTACAAGATTTTTTAAGAGTAAGAATAAAATATCTGGCCTGTTTTTTTAACAAATACTTATTTATTGCTTTTCCCATTTTGACAATTATTTTGGATGAGTACATTTATATTAAAAATTTTTGAAAACTATGAATTAGTTTCTTTCTGATATTTTTAGTTGGCAATTCTTGGCAGGCTTAATAAATACAAAGTGTACAGAGAACATATCAAACATCATTAGTCTCCAAATCGTAGTTCTATACACTTTAAATATTCCAGAGAATTATTAAATCTTCAAGAACAACATAGCAGTTCAGAAAATAATATTATTTATTGAAATCATTATTATTTATCTAACGCTAATTTGATGTAATTATTTTACATTATGACACTTTACATACGTTTTGAACCTATTTAATCTTTTTAAACTCATAACACATTTTCTACAAGTTTATTTGTCATATTATTCTTTGTTAATTACTAAATGTCTTTCTACCTCTGTCAATCTTTTAGAAGTTTGAGCATATCTAATACAATCCTATTACCTAGTTTTTCTTTCTTCTAGTCCTTTATTGTTTCGTGTGCTTGCAACCGCTTATGCCTCTTTTTCACCATTAGGACGATTTATTCTTCAAGCTTGTCTCGATGGTCTCAACTTACGTATAGCTGCTTATCTAATAAACGTGAAGATATAGGCTAAAAAAGTATTGTTGCTGCTTCTGCTTTAATCGCTCTTAGTCAATAGTAACATTGCAATAGATTACGATAAATCTTGCCTTAATAGAGTTTTTGAAGTACTAGCTTGCTGGATATTCTCTTTATTTTACAAGAAAACAGCTGCATAAATAGTTATCAGTCAAAATAAGGTTGCTGGTAAGGTAAAAACTGTTGCTGATCAATTTTCATTTTTCAAACTTAATATTTATACAAAACTATGAGACTCGTGTTCGCTACTTAATTTTGCAATGTAGAGCATAAAAATAGCTTCCTTTGACATTTTAAATCATTTGTGTATTTTGTTTTATCTTTTTTTTAGGTCAATAATAGCATAATAATGTTGTTGAGGAAGCTTCGTGCTAATTTATTAGCAGCGGTTTTTATGCTGTGATAGGAATCTAAAAAGGAAGAAATAAGCCCTGTTGGGTCGAATTGGCTCGAGGTAATCCTGAGATAGAACTTATTACATAGATATACCGGCAATCACGCACACTAACACACAGATGGACGTTTTCGTAAACTACGGTATTTCAATTTCATACTTTAACAAGCGTGTTTATAACATGTTTTCTCGATATGTGATTTTTTGTCCATGATGAAGCATTATCTATGAAAAAGCAAAGTTAAAAGTTATTTCTGATACTACGCAAGACAAAAAAAATCATAAAAGTCAATTGCTTCCAAGGAAGGTTTGTTGTAGACGAAAAATCACATGTCGAGATACCATATTATATATACATGTTATGAAGTTTAGAATCTAGGTACACTGTTTTTGGAAATCACCCGTATGGGTGTGTATCTGTCCATGTGTGTATTAGTGTAATTAGTAGTATCTCAAAATTCCCTCAACTGATTTTGATCTAACAGAGCTGGTTTTTGTTTGTTTATGGATTCCTATAAACTTTAAAAAAAAAAAAGTTTTGCCGTCTATTGCTTCTATCTAGAGAAAGCTTTGATATTGACGAAAAATCAGATTTGGAGTAAACATGTTATAAATATGATGTTTAGAATTCACACTATTTTGGCGAAATGTCCGTCTAAGCGTGTGCATGTGTGTATGTGTGTGTACGTATGCGTATGAATGTGTGTAATCAATTGTATCTCAGGATTCCTTCGACCGATTTTAACATAACAAGGCTAATTTTTTTAGTTTTTGGATGCTTATTACCACGAAAAATCAAAATTTCTATTCTCTTGCTTGGTTTCTCTTTATTTATATTTTATTGATTGTAGTAAATCAATTTTTTGTATAAAACTGCTTTTTTTGCTACTCAAAATTGTTTGAGAATACTTTGTGATAAAAAATCTTGAAGATCATGCGATAAAAAAAATGTTTTTGATGAAATAAAAACTGCTATCTGTTTAATGGCACAAAGCTTTCTTATTTATACGTTATTTTTCTTTTTCACACAGACACTTATCGATTTACTTTATTTATTAATCTTAAAACGTCATTAATTAAGAAATTTTATCTTTAACATACTATATGACATAATATTCCAAAACAGTTTTTACTGGCAAACAAATCAATATTTAAGTAGAAACTGATTTTCCAAAATCAATTAAATAAAAATAATTTCATAATTTTTAAGATTTTCAGCCACAGAATATTCTAAAACTACATTTGATAGCCAAAAAATTACTTAAAAGCAACGAATTTTCGAAAGCAATAAAATCAAAAGGAAAAAAAAGTCGATAAAATTAAAGTTGATATAAACCGGCTTATTTAACAATTTTTTCAAACATTATTATTACTTTTACGCTTTACATAACAATATTTTCGAAAATTTTTATTATTCTTTCATCGTTTTACATAAATTTTTCTACGAGTATTTAAATTTCGCGCTACATTAAAAATTCAAACTTTCGCGCCCGATTCAAGTGCGCGCGCTTCGTAATACCCACAACCAGCCGCCAGGTGGTGAGCGCTTGAA
>JAPYYV010002116.1:0-34525 GCA_030522625.1 Copidosoma aretas | reverse complement strand
TACCTAATTTTTAAGACCTTGTTCGTTTTTTTATCTTGCGTTAAATTTTGGCCCCAAGGGTGGCACGGTTGACGTGGAACGTCACATATATATATATACATACACACTATTGTATGTATATACATAGTATACATATACAATTATACATAGCTCCGACCACTAACCCCCCCGATCTTTCGTGGTAACTCTGAGATTGTGTAAGATAATCATTGATAGCATCCTTTTATACATAGAATCGATTAAATTGAAAAAAAATTTTCCTACATTAATGCCACTTTCTTGTAGACTGACAAATTAGACACGATTCGATGAGTACTTCTAAAAGAATAATAATAACCCCACTCTTCTAAAATGACCGAATTATTTCCAACAATAGTTTTAACTTTAATTATTTGTTGCCCTTTTGCTTATAAGATTAAAGCATATTGGGTTATTTAGTTGAAGGACGTATGTACATATGTCTGAAACAATAAAATTTCTGGGGTCAAAGGGTTCAATACCTGGTGAAATGCACTCGGCTTTTTTTTCAGCCCTTTTTTCAACGGAAGAGTAATAGTGTGTAAATTTATATTTAGCCCTCAAAGCTCATGACTCTGGAGGGCACAACGCGGCGCTCTCTGCTTTTTTTTCAGTAGTGAAGCTAGTTTTGGTTTGGCTCTACTGTTTACAAGCGCTAATAGAACACTTTCTTCATCAACGCATTTTTGAGAATCGTATTTTATTATGCTTAGCAATTACTGTATCGTATTATATTTCAAGACTTTTGCTCTGTTACATTTGACTATTAAATCTTTTATGGATTCAGATTAACACGTAGTTTATTATTAGAAAACATTTCTCATAAATCAAGTGCTTTATTACTGAAAGTCATCATAAAGGCTTGGGGGTTAGCACGCAAAGCGTGAATGTATATACTAGTGGTGATTCGCCTCCCTGCGCTCCCAGCGCCCCCCCCCCCCCCCGTGCTTACCCCCCCCCCCCCCCCCCCCCCATCGTTCTTCCTTCAACAAACAGATAATTATTCTTACTATAGTATCAAAATGGTTATTCTGATTACACAAGATATAAGAAGACACAAGATGTGTTAGACATTATAGCAGCTGAATAGAATTTCAAGCCAATTAGAAGCCATGTTGGGTATTTCGAGACATAGTAGCAGGACATTGTAGCTGAACATATGTTATTTGCCTGTAAAATCATGGTGCTAGCTTGGCCTAAGATCTGATTGGTTTATTCCGATAGCAAAAATATGTGTTATTCAGCACACAACGTAAGAAGACACATGGCGTGATAAATATGATAGCGACCTATTAGTATATTCGATCAAGTGGCAGTCATCTTCGGAATTGTGTTACGTAGTAGTAGAACGTAGTGGTAAAAACATATACTACGCATGTGAATACAAGGCTCTAGCTGGGCCTAAAATCCGATTAGTGGATTCCAATGCCGAAAATGTATGCTATTCAGCAAATTATGTAAGCATATACAAAGTATGATAAAAATAATAGCTGCCAAGGCTCCCAGATTTTTGGGACTTTAACACAGAAGCGGTTGCGGCGCCCCGCCTGGGCTCTCATTGGCGGAGCGGTGGCAGCGTGGCTCGAGCGTCCAAAACGAAGCTATACGCCCGATTCAACGAAATCTGAGTACTATAATCAAATAACCCAGCGCATTCGTTAATAAATATCCAGTAATCCTACACACTGGAAGGCAATTATATCATAAATAATAAATCCCTAGTGACCCAATATGCTAGACAGACAGCACTTTTGATTGTTGAATAAATTATCTGTATAATAAGCTAACAACTCCAATTAACCTTACCCACTCGGAGGCCTGCGTCTCTAATTCATAAATAAATTATTTATACAATAAATAATTAATCCCCAGTGACCCAATACGCTTGCATGGCTTGACTTCTGTTTATTAAGTTATAACTCTTTAAAGTAATTTCAGAGAAAAATTTTACTAATTTTTCAGTAGACAGATTTTTCACTGTATATTTAGTGAAAATTAATTGATGTATCACTTAGATATCAGTGTTATAATGACTCTAAAGTTAAAATAGTGTAACTTTGAAAATAATTGTTCGACCTATGCATATTATTTTGAGCTGGTTTTGACAATAAATTCACCATGTTATTGAAATATTAAATCGTTAACTAGCATATTAGTGAATATTCACTATTTCGCAGTGAAATTCACTATTTCGCAGTAAATGTGCACTATTTCTATCAGTTAAAATTATGCCCCTGAAAAATAGTAAAATTGCTTATTTCACTATTCAAATAGTGTATATACACTAATTTTTAGTGTATATCAACTAGTGAGAAACTATATGTCAAATAATCAATATCATAAGAACTCATACCACGTGATCCAGAGCGCTGACTTTTCTCGCGTTTAAATTAACAACATTATTATTAACATAAGAACTAATACCAGGTGACACAGAGCGCTAACTTTTCTCGCTTTTTAATTATAACATTATTATTAATATAGGAACTGAAACTAGTTAATCCAAAGCGCTTAATTTTCTCGCATGTTAATTAATAACATTATTATGAACGTAAGAACTAATACCCGTTAACCCAGAGCGCTGACATTACTCGCGTCTTAATGAACAATATCATTTATGAGAATAGCAATGTAATCGGTCAATCTAAAGCACTCTACTAACATATTTCAAACTTTTGATTTGATGAAAATAATTTCTGTCATTTTCTTTCTAAAAATTTTTTTTGCACAGATTTTCCATACTGAAAACAGTGCGAGAAGTACATATTTTTCTCACACTATTATGAAATATCTTCTTTCAATCCATAGGTTTTGTTCCCACCTTTTATTCAAGTCAGGTAAGAACACTATAACTACAAAAGCACCTCACCTATATGCTTTAGAAGCAGATGGAGTTTTTCGAAAAACTGACTAATATTCACTATTACAAAATGTCTTGCATCATTTAACCAAATAACTTTGTAGTGGAACCGGTTTTAATGCTTGTTGAAGATGGTGTTTAAGATAGAAATACCACGTACAAAATTATTCTCAACATTTTTTTTTTAGATCGATTTTTAAAGTTGTTTTAAATCAGTTACGGCGGAATCCCCTACACACATATATATATATATATATATATGTTTTTACAAACTAATTAAAACAATATGCAAGTGAGCGCAAAGTCGTAGTGATAGAAAAGTTGGATTACAAAATGCAATTAAAATCAAAAAACCGCTGCTAATAAATGAGCACAAGGCTTCCTCGACAACATTGTTCTGCAATTATTTAACAATAAAATAATAAATTTTATATTAGAATGATTTAAAGTGTGTAAAAAAGCTATTTTTATGCTCTATAACGTGGAATGATTTTGGAAATAAGATCATCATTTTTTCTCGAAGAGCACAAAAAATATTGTTAAAATTATAATAATTTGAAAACAATTTAACAAATAATTATAACTCATTATTCAAATTGACATACGTGATATATCTATCTTGTAGCAAAAATATTCTAAATTATATAAAGCTATTTGATTATCTGTAGAATATAACGATTTACGAAATAAATTAAAAAAATTTTCTCTCTAAAAACAGCAGAAGCCATTTTTTTAGCATCAAATAACGTTGTTAAAACCACGATAGGGTATTATACATCAAATCTTTTTGTAAACCAATAAAGGATACAAAATGAAACATTTTGAGCTCTAGATCATCGACGTTACTCGGTTTCTGAGATATGACTGATTTTAAAATAAACAAATTAAATTCTATGAAAATATATTCGTTTTAAGCTATCAAAATCCAAATCGCGATGATAAAATTACACTCGCGAACGGTACCAGTTCAAATTGCTTGCACTTTTATACATTGTTAGTTATTTCACTACATTTAATGAGGGTCGGATTATCTTCACACTGAACGTAGTCATTTTACACCAATATTTTTTTACAATGTATGAGAGAGATGGATAGGTTAGAAGAGCTGTATGTTGATCGTTATTATAGTATAATTCCTTTCCTAAATACTGTACTGCGTCGCCTGTAAACTTAGCCATGAACGCAATAATATTTTAAAATAAATTCTTATTTAATGATTTCCCACAAAAATCTTAGTATTTTTTTAAGAAAAAAGAAAAAAAAAAAACTAATAAAGATGGTTTTAAGTGGAAAATAAAGCTTTTTTAAAGCATTATCGGATGCTATTATTTTAACAGTAAAATAAGGTGTTTTTTTACCCTTAAACAAATAAAAAACCTGTTTTTTGACCATAAAAATTGTTATAAAAACCTTGATAAAATATAAAACATAAATTTTTGTCCAAGTCACCATAAACATAAGAAAATAAAAATTTTGATCCATAATCATCAATATCTACCGTTGAGTTCCTCAGGTATAAGTAATTTCTATCTTAAATACCATCTTTAACAAGTATTGAAACCGGTTCCACAACAAAGTTATTTGGTCAAAAGATGCAAGGAATTTTGTAAAAGTGAATATTAGTCAGTTTTTCGAAAAACTACATCTGCTTCTGGGGCATATAGGTAAAGTACTTTTGTAGTTATAGTCTTTTTACCTGACTTGATTAAAAGGTGGGAAAAAAACCAATCAATTGAAAAGAGATTTTTCATAATACTGTGAGAAAAATGAGTACTTCTGTCACTGTTTTCAGTATAGAAAATCTGTGCAAAAAAATTTTTTAGAAAGAAGATGACAGAAATTATTTTTATCAAATCAAAAGATTGAAATATATTAGTAGAGTGCTTTAGATTGACCGTTTGTAGTGCTATTCTCATAAATAATATTGTTAATTAGGACGCGAGTAATGTCAGCGCTCTGGGTTAACAGGTATAAGTTCTTATGTTCATAATAATGTTATTAATTAACACACGAGAAAATTGAGCGCTCTGGGTTAACTAGTATTAGTTCTTATGTTAATAATAATGTGATTGATTAAAAAGCGAGGAAAGTCAGCACTCTGGGTCACCTGGTACTAGTTCTTATGTTAATAATAATGTTATTAATTGAAACGCTGGAAAAGTCAGCGCTCTGGGTCACCTGGCATTAGTTCTTATGTTAATAATAATGTTAATAATTAAAACGCTAGAAAAGTTAGCTCAGCGCTCTGGATCACGTGGTATGAGTTCTTATGATATTGATTATTTGACATATAGTTTCTCACTTAAGTTAAACTAGAGAAAAGTATGCAACTATTTTAATCTAGTTGATATACACTAAAAATTAGTGTATATACACTATTTGAATAGTGAAATAAGCAATTTAACAATTTTTAGGGGCATACTTTTAACTGATAGAAATAGTGCACGTTTACTGCGAAATAGTGGATTTCACTGCGAAATAGTGAATATTCACTAATATTCTAGTTAACGATTCAATATTTCAATAATATGGTGAATTTATTGTCAAAACCAGCTCAAAATAATATGCATAGGTCTAACAATTATTTTCAAAGTTACACTATTTCAACTTTAGAGAGTCATTATAACACTGATATCTAAGTGACACAACAATTAATTTTCACTTAATATTCAGTGAAAAATCTGTCCACTGAAAAATTAGTGAAATTATCCACTGAAATGACCTTAAAGAGTTATTATTTAATAAACAGAAGTCAAGCCATGCGAGCGTATAGGATCACTGGGGATTAAATATTTATTGTATAAATAATCTATTTATGAATTAGAAACGCAGGCCTCTGAGTGCGTAAGATTAATTGGAGTTGTTAGCTTATTATACAGATAATTTATTCAACAATCAAAAGTGCTGTCAGTCTAACATGTTGGGTCATTAGGGATTTATTATTCATGATATAATTGCCTCTCAGTGTGTAGGATTACTGGATATTTATTTACGAATGCGCTGGGTCATTTGGTTATAGTACTCAGATTTCGTTGAATTGGGCGTATAGCTTCGTTTTGGACGCTCGAGCCGCGCCGCCACCGCTCCGCCAATGAGTACCCAGGCGGGGCGCCGCAACCGCTCCCGTGTGAAAGTCCCAAAAATCTGGGAGCCTTGATAGCAACCAATCAGAATTTTTGACTCAGTGGCAGCCATCTTGGGTATTATTTTGCGTAGTAACAGAATATTGTGGCAAAACACACGTATACTCGATTTGCTATAAATCTTGGTATTAAATATCGAAAAGGTGATCTCCTATTGGATGATTCGCTTGGATTTCCGACTGTATTGGAGGCACTTAGAGAAATTTCGATATTTAAATCCGAGAATCAAAGCACATTAGGTGTACTCGGCATGTAAAAACATGGCACTAGCTTGGTATAAAATCTGATTGGTTTATTTCAATGGCGAATCTATTTTCTATTAAAATATTAGCTTATCATACAAGAATTAATTATAAATACAAATTTTAAATACAAATATCCAAACCAAAAATTTTGCGGGGCGGTCCAGTAAGCATCGTTCCAAAAACAAATATATTATAGAATGATTTTGGTGAGGCTGTCTACACCCCCCCCCCCCCTCCTTATTGCCATCCGATATACCCCTCTTCTCTACGAAAGAAAGAAAAAAATATTTTTTTCCCTGTGATTTTAACACAATCTATTTTGGGCGACCTCGCTTTCAATTATCCCCTTGTTTCGGCAAGGGTAACGTTTTTTTCTTCCCCCCCCCCCCCCTTAAGCTCCACCATAGTATTCCTTACGGCTCCCCCCACAGGTCCAGATCTTTTCAAAAACGGCCAATGTCTTCTGACAGAAGGCTAAGCCCACCACACCCCTCTGCACACCCCTTCACATATCCTAATCTTTTAAAATACAGCCAATTCATCCCGAAAGCAAGCTAAGCCCAACCCTGTACTCCCACAGCCCTCTTACATATCCCATTCTTTTTGGGACCGACCATAGTCTTTAGAAAGCGGGCTGGATTTTGATATATATGTCGATCTAGGATACGACCTATTATTATTGAAAATATAATTTTTCTAAATGTTACTGCCAAACTTATAAATATTTTTTATGTAGTAGTTATACCAAATAATTATTTGGAATAATGGTTGAGTTGATAAAAATTAAAACAGAAATCTAAATCTTACTAACAACTTCCACAAATTGAAATAATATAATTATTTAGTTTTTGTAATTTTAATTTTTGATACTTCCTTTCACATATAAAACGCCCAGAAAATGTCTACACTACCTTCAAGGTATTGCTACGGCACGCTGAATCAATTTTTTCAAATTGTACGTAAGTTTATCAAAAATATACGTGAAAAAGGAAGATTTTATGATAAAATAAAATTTCTCCATGGAAAAAGGAAATTTATTCATCAAATGATATAATAAATAAACTATAGTCCTAGCCAGATGCTCTACGTACTTCGAAAAGACAGGAACCCTCTATCCATATATCTGAAATAAAAAATTTATTTTTATCGCAGTGTACGTAAAAAAGCTGTAAGAATAAAAAAAATTCCAAAAAAGTATATCTCATGTAGTAAAGAAAAAAAAATTCCATAATTTCTAGAATAATTTTTTTGATAACATAACCAATCTGATTATTTTGAATTGACACAACTTATATAAAGTAAAATCGTTGATTATTATTGATTCGTTAGTCAGAATTAAATATCTCTTTTCCAACTATATTTTCTATTTTATAATCACTTTCATGATTAATTTGTATGAAAATTATATTTTTAAAGTCGCATATTGATAAGGAAATGCATATTTGGCCATAAGAAAAAAAAAGATTTTTATATTTATAACATATGTCTGACAATTACTTTGACGTTGAATTTCTGAGCTGTAATTAATAAATCTAAAAGTAAAGAAAATTGATTCCTGCACAAAATATATAGCGTTAAAAAAATTAGTTGAAATTTTCTCTTTAGGTATAACTTCTGATTAAGATATTAGTAAAGAACTCTATAGTGCGTGCTATATTGCACTATGACTCATGCATAGGTTATCCAGTCTTTACTATACCGCTGTTCTTCTCCTTCTCACGTAGGTGCACGTAAGATTTAAACTTTGGAAAGCTAATACTGGAGAACTGTACTGCTAGGCTTCTAGCGGTTTGGCATTCAGTTTAATTAAAATACTATCTGTAACGTACTGTTTTTGAAAAAAAATCGTAAGAAGCGTTCAAAAGTTATGAACGATTTCGTTCACAATTTTACCATGAATTAAACGCTTTGATATCTTTCCTGTGTTAAAAGTTCAGCATTAAAACTTTAGTATCTCCGAAGCTGTACCGCTGGGCTTTTCACAATTTTGACTTATGATAAACAATATTAATCTTAAGCCATACGCGAAATTTTAGAAAAATTGTAGGAAAAGTCTATTTGCCTAACTACTACATTAAATGATATACTTTAGTTTTGTTAAATTTCCAATTCATTCCATTCCCGGTCACGTACCCAAATCCATGATCAGGAACAAACAAATGCTTCAATAGAAAACTGCCCGAATTTTTTTTTCCTCGAATCCGTTTTCCCGACAGACGCGTTTCAGAATCTAAATGCCCGAATAAAATTTTCCCGAATCATAGCCGGGCAGTACCCGCAAGGATACTGTCTGATTTATGTTGACGATCATAAATGCCAGCCACACATAATTTACCGAAGCCACGGTGGCTTGTTGCTTTTTTCACTTGGAGAAGTCTGTATTGCCGAGTACAAACTGAAGGACTACAAGAAGCTTATGATGCTCCTAATGATCGCAGCATCAAGTTATACAGCTACATGACGCCAGCACTTGCATACGTTCCCGTCTTTAACGTGCTGACAATTATCGAATTATTAAAAGACGATGCATCTGACGCTATGCTGCTAAGTGAGCAGAGGACGACAGAAATTTCCCCCTGGTACGAACCACAGTTGTGGGGTTAACATAACGCAGCTCTCAGCGGTTTCTACAAAACAAATAATTCCGATGATCAATTCAGACTTGCAGTTGGAAGAATTCATCCTGACTTATATTCGTCTCCAACAGAATTTTAAAAAGAGCAGGCTGATACGGAAATTGGCGGGGCTGAATTCATCTTGGGGAAAAGAATAAAAGCTGCGCCAAAGCTAAGGTGACTTGAGCTTCAAAGAAGATTACAATATATAACAAGCAACGACGGAAATGACAAGGATAAAAAAAAGAGCTTGATTTTCTTAAAGCTATTGCTCACAACATTGAATCATATTAAATAAGAATTCTAAATATATGTATTGCTATCTGATATACTTTCTTTTTAATTTGGGTGCAGGTCTTTGAGGCACACATCTTTCGGGGAAACGGATTCGTGGAAAAAAAAGTCGGGTTAGTGTCTATTAGGGTATTTGTTTGTTCGGGGTGCAGGATTCGGTCATCTGTGAGGGCATTCAATACTATTTAAATTTGTCGTTTATTCAATCATATTTATGTAAATTTTTTTCATGATATACAGTATTGCAGAAATTTTCTAAATATTATTGAATTGAATTTATAGAAAAAAAAAAAAAAAAATATCGTAAAATGGACTTTGATGTGCGTTCTTTAGCAAAATCTATGATCGAAACTTTGACCAATGTTCAAAGCCTCCTAATTAATTGTATAGTATGCAATAGACTATATGGAATAATATGTAAGTGTGTGAATATATAGATGTTTACTGAATAGTTGCGACTCAGAGCCGCTAATCGATGGTACGCGAATCACTTGGGATTATTGGCACCGAGATATCGTAGTTGTCGAATGTTAAAATATTGATGAGATTCAGAGCCACTGATCGTCGGCAATGAGCCAGGAAAACCAAGTAGGTGATGGCAGTGATGGTGTCTGCACGTCGCGTATCGCGAACGGGTGCTTCTCAATTACCTGAAAGCAATTTCTCGCGACATTGAGTGAGAGAAATAAATGATCTAATCCACGCATCAAGGTTAATAAGCACTAAATAAATAAATGCAGCGTAAATGCGTAAGCAAAAGTATACGTCCGATTCCTAAGAGAGCCAGAAGAATGATGCCCTACAGTAATGAAAATTTTTGTCACGTTGCATCGGCAGTACTTAACCGAGACCGCAAGTGTGGCCCGCCGATTAGTGTCGAGCCAATTACTACTCGTTTGTTTTTCTCTCTCTCTCACACTCAATCTTGACAAACGCTACTGTGAATTAGAAAGTTCACGAGTACAATGACAATCAATAAGCGACGGAATATTCTTCCCGAGTTGCGAGGATTGCGAGCAAAATTTTTATGCATGTATACAACTTAGATTGATAATTAGTAATCGTGTGGTATTATTAAGTGTCGCTTTAGTGCGTGACTGTCAGTGGACATAATTGTGTCACGTTGCATTGAAAAATTCCTTGAGATGCTTTGACTGTTCTTACTCGAATGACTCCATTGCCGCTAAGATGCATCTCCACGAACGCTCCCAGCCTCCACTGCATGCACGGCACATTTTTCTCGATGATGATTACTGCAGTATTTGAAAGGAGATCGCTGTTGCTGCTGTGCCACTTTTTTTTTAATCTCGGTGTAATACTCCAAATGTCACCGTTGCCAAAAATGTTGACGAAAACAGAATCTAGATTCCTGCCACAGAAAATAGATTATCCTCCGGCAGCATCGTTAAAGGGTGAATAGTAAATGCGTGGGTATTAGCGCTACAGGATTATTGGGATCGGTCAAAAGCACATATGGCAAAAGAATTTAAGATTGCGTCGATCTCGATCGCAAACATGTTTATTTTCTTCAAATGTTAGAAGTCGCTCGCCTATCACACCTTTGAAATGGCGCTTGAATTATTTCACCGCCACTTTTCATATGCCACTGAAATAAGGGGAAAAAAGTGGATTGAAATGCCATTTGATACCTTTCCGTGAAATAAAGTTAATAAAGTTGACCCGTCAGTTGTTAGATCACTAACGATTTCAATGTGGACTACCTTGGTTCCCAAGACATGCATATGAAAACGCGGCCGTGTGATTTTACTCGCGTGCGATTCCAGTATTTGTTCTCCTCTACATATATATATATATATATATATATATACATATATATATATATATATATCGGTCCGTAAACACCTACTCATGCATGATGAAATGGAAAGGAGTAGATAAGCTACAATGCTACTGGGCCATCCCGATACTTAGTCACCTTCACCTTCACCAGCGCTATACTAGAGAAGGTACCCCCTCTAGCTCGCCTTGATCGTGCTGGTTTTTACTTCCACTAGCGTGCGTCTTATATTTACTCCTTTCCCGCCATTGCACTGTTTTGTATGTCCTCTTGGTTGCTGCACTTTTATACTACCTCAAGCGCACGCGCGGTGACAGAGCGTAGGCTTTGGAAGGAGGTTCTAAGGGTTGCAACCAGGAAAGCGGCTTCGAGAGCACACATGCTTTTGCCGTTATGTAATTTCTTATTAATCTGATGATTCATAACCATTAAATGCTTTTACACTTAGAGCAGTATGTGCTTAGTTTGTGGCATGTCTGACTGTCACGCTAGAAGCCGTGGTTCATGACCGATGTCTAGTGAAATTTTTCCTTAGTTTTAAAAGATTTTTTGATGTTTATCTTGCCGTAAGAAAGTCAAAAAAAGACCCTTACGAATTTTAAAATGCACTTCATAATAGATTCTAGAACTTAAAAAAACTACTAAGTAAAAAACACGCTCATTGGCTTGGAGTAGATGCTGCTTGGAGCGCTCTGATTGGCTCGGAGTAGCTGCACATCGGCGCTAAAGGCTCTTCATTACAAATTAAACAATAAAAATACAAACGATCTCAAGAATAATACCCCCTTCATCCTGAATACTAACCATGAAAAGGCTGCACAAAATGCTAGTTGTTTATTATCGTTCGTGCATTAATCATGGGCTATACCCTGAAGGAGTTCTAGCTTCGGCAACAGCGTCGAGAAAGAAGAGCTGCAGATCACCATTCTGCACCGCCTCTAGGATTTCTTCTATGTCAGCTACCATCACCTCTACCTTTAGAATGACTGCGACAGCAGTACATCAACGGCCTGCTCTACCTTCACAGCCGGAACCGACAGCAATGACCCCACTGCCTCCTCTGTCTCAATAACCTCCGGCAGTATCTACATCGCCTGCAAGGACCTTTGTCACCTACTACACAGCTGTCTTGGAAAGCCGAGAAAAAGAAGCAGCCTGAAAAAAAGACAGCAGTGAAAAAAGAGGTGAGGGTTGCAAAGGCCCTTGCAAGGCGACAAAGGCATAGGCAGCAACAGCGAAGAAGAAAGCGAGGGCTGATAAGGCCATCGTACGCAAAGTGAGAGGAAAGATCGAGGAAGCCATGAAGAAGAAGGTAAGGGCTGTGAAGGTTGCAGCTTACAAGGTGGCTCAGGCAGCTGAGGCCGCTGCAAGAATAGTGACAATAAGCACGTGCCTGTTGGACCCAACAGCACGCCACACAGTGGAAGATTTTGCTTTTTTTTTGTGTCAAAATCGTAAATCTTGAGACTGGATTGAGATGTTAACCTGATTTTTTTTTTATCTTACAGTTTATTGGACTCGGGATACAGAAAAACTATAGCTGAGAGTGTAATAATATTATAAACAATTATAATTTAATAAAATCAATAAAAAAATGTAAAAAAAAGGAATCAGCTTCAAAAATTATATTTTTATTACGATTGGCTCGAAATTATAAGTACAAGGGTTTTTTGGGTTTAAATTATGAATCTCCGGTTAGTTTCCAAAAATTCGAAATGGCTGATCCAATATTGCGGACAAAAAAGAAAAATTATACAAAAATTATGTTCAAGCTGTAATTATTGTAGTCTTTTCAGTTGCCAATAAGAAATCTAGGGTACGGGGGCTAGGCCCAACCCCCGTCGCCTCCCTTTGCCCCTTTTTCACCCCCCCCCCCCCCCCCTTTGGCTCCCCGTAGCTTTTCGTTTGCCCCCCCCCCCCCCCCCCCCGGAACGTCGTTTTTCATCTCTAAATTTTTTCCTAAGATTCACTTTGTAGCTGATGTACCGGCACTTTTGTTTACTCGTTTCGATGCTCACGACCTGTCAAAACAAGAAAATCACACACTGCGCAGTGTGCAGCTTGAGGAGGACAAGGAGCGTTTCCATTAGGTATGTTCACGAGTCCACCTCGGAGCGCTCTGATCGCTCGGATCGCTCCGAGACCTCCGATCGATCCGAGTGATGAACAGGAGTTCTTCGTCGGAGGCCTTAGAGGGCTCTGAGGTATCTAGTCACTCTACATATGTTACCATAGCATGTAAGCTCGGCGGATTAAATTTTTTCTACTCTTTTTAACAACGTTGTAAGTATAAACAATAAAGGAGGCTGGTTGATAGTGTTTTTTTCTTTGCAATAAATATACGCAGCCTCTTTTAACACTAGTATGATGACAAAGTTATAACTAAAAAAGTGACGTTACGTTGTTTGTTTACATGCATGAGTAGACACCTCAGAAGCCTCCGACACGGAACTCGTGTTCATCACTCGGATCGATCGGCGGCCTCGGAGCGATCCGAGCAATCAGAGCGCTCCAAGGTGGACTCGTGAATATACCTATTCGGCTAGTACCACCCAGCATCAGCGCTACCAAGTGGTAATCTGATCGTCTTCAAAGTGATGATAAACACAGTGAATTATACAGGCTAACATAAACAAAAAGTTGTTTTTTAATTTTTATATCATTCTTATAGCTCATGCAGGTGATAATGTGAGAAAACAGTAAATATATGATAGTGTTTTGTAAAAATAAAATTGCTTTTTTTGGTTACACTCGTAAAATTCAAGTGAGAGACATTTATTCACCAGTACTTTAATCCATTGGCGGAGTATCAGTCGACCTTACGAAATAGAAATCGTAATAATCGTTGATAAACATTATTGTATGTATTTTTAAGGTGATTAAAGATTCATGTTCTTGGCTAATATTCGGACCAATAACGTATTGAATATGAAGGTAATTCAATCAAACTAAAAATCAGAGGCACTAGATGAAGGTTACATCTAGTGGCTCTGATTTTTTATTTTATTAAATTACCTTTGTATTCAATAAGTTATTGGTCCGAATATTAGGCCAATAACATGAGTCTTTAACCCCTTTAATTTGCTGGAAACTATAGGAAGTACGAACATTAAATCACTGCGCTGATTTTTACGAGATTGCATAAGAGGTTAAGGTTAATATACACACTATAAAATTAAAAACTTTCTCAATAACAAAAAAGTTTCTTGACCTGTTCAATGTAGTACCAATACGTACTATGCATACGCATCAGTCAAGTATTTTATAATATCAATTAACAATCAAGCATATTAGGACAAACGAAATTAATGTAACTTGTGTGCGTTTAACAATTTTGATATTTTAAATTCGCAAATGAAATTTTAAAACAGATAATTTTTTTCTAATTCTTGGCACAGGCAAAGTGAGTATTTCCTGGACAGATTAAGCTCCATGATTATTTATGAGACATCTTTCAATTTTATCATATTTATATTCAACTTAACCTCTTATGCAATATCGCAAAAATCAGCGTGCCGATTTAATTTTCGCACTTCTTAGTTTCCAGCAAGTTAAAAATACATACAGTAATGTTTATCAACAATTATTATGATTATGGGTTATGGGTTATGGAACGTGGAACGTTTCAACGTCCATTTCGTCTGGTCCTCTATGGACGGACCTCTTTAATGTGTGTGACAGACTTGAGTTCTGGAACGTCTCTCAATTTTAAAGGCGCATCACATATGCGATTGTTTATACTAATAAAAAGTAGTTCATATTTCTTCTATTTGGTCAAAATCATATTTTAATCGTGAGATTTTCATATAAAAAGTAAAGATGCGTACTCTAGAACAATACAAAAAAACCACATGGCTTTTTGTTTAATCCCCCCACCCCTCCCCTCACGTAGCCCAACGTAGCGTTTCTCTGCACCCCCCCCCCCTCCTAAGCTGGCCACGTGGTTTGTGCATAGCCCCAAATAGCTGATCCTACATGGCGGACACTTTCATGCATTTTCTTGAATTTTTCAAAAGTATTACGATTAACGATAATAAACAAGTTAGTTTCTGAAAATTAAAAATGACTGATCCAATATCAGGGACGAGACGGATGAATTAAAAAATTGAGGTTGAACTGTGATAACTGCAGATTTTTGATTTACAAATTTATGTACAAATTACTTCATTATTTTATTCAAAAATGTTACTTAAGATTCCATGCATAAATTGGACTAAACATTTGATTTTATATTTTCATGTAATATTATGCGTATGATCTCTGCGACAAATTTCTACGTTAAAATCATGTATAGGAATTTTTGTCAAGTATCACTCATACAAACAAGATTTAAAAATTTTACTCATAAACTTCAAAAAGAAATTGTACACAGTTACTGTATGTGGAAACTACATGTACAAACTTTATATAAAAATTCCACATTAATTTTTTTTGTTGTAAATCTATAAAGTAACTCCCCTTTGATTTTGAATGGATTTTCTGTAGATTATTTAATTTAAATCTTAGACGAACATGCTTTATTATTCGGAAGACGCACAGAAGTCGAGTCATAGGGTATGTACCGTAAAAACCAAACTTCACATGCAAGACAAATATTCAGAAAAGTCAAACTATTGGATAATCATAATCGTGCCATTTACAGTAACGATCCATTAATTTCTTTAATATTAATTGACAAGAGAATTGAAAAATCAAGAATGCGTATGCATCCTTAAATATTAGTAGATTCCTCGCAGACAAGTAAGACAAATTAAGAACATCGCCAAATAGTTCACTCTTTGATTCAATTCTGTTTCAGTGGGAAAGACAAAAATGTAGAAAGAGATGTTCAAAGTGAAATAAAAAGTGATTGTACAAGTGAATCAGAAAGTGAGAATGAAAGCGATTAGATTGTTTACGCTTGTTTGGAAGTAAATAACTTATTTAAAAAGAAAATTATTATTCTTGTATGTTATGAATTTTTTTTTTTTCGTAGAATAGTTCAGTATGCTATAAATAGAAAGACTGTCAAATTCTGAAATATTACTGCGTAAAATATTATCTTTCTAAATTGATCTGTATTATATACCATGTTTAATTGTTATTTACAATCCTTGCCTCATATTTCTTATTGGCAACTGAAAAAACTACAATAATTATAGCATAAACATGATTTTTGCATAATTTACCTTTACTGTCCGCCACATTAGATCGACCATTTTGAATTTTCATTAGCTCACTTCATCTTCGTTGTTTCTAACCTCAACCACCTGTATTTACCTCTAATAAAGACAGCCGCAATCAAATTTAAATTTTTACGTATGTTTATTATCGTTAATCATGATACTTTTGCAAAATTCAATAAATGCATGAAGGTATCCGCCATGTTGGATAAGCCATTTGTAATGTAAAAACCTTACCTCAAATTTCTTATTGGCAACTGAAAAGAACCCAATAATTACAGCTCAACATTATTTTTGCGAAATTGACCTTTTTTGTCCGCTACATTGGATCAGCCATTTTGAATTTTCAGAAACTAACCTTAGATTCATAAATAATCAGAGACCTAAAAAACTCCCGTCATTATAATTTCGAGAAAATTGTAGTAAAAATATAGTTTTTGTATCTGATTTCTTTTTTTCACATTTCTTTCATTGTTTATGTTAAATTATAATTGTTTATAGCAATATTACACTATCGGCTACAGTTTTATGTACACCTAGTCTAACTAGCTGTAAGAAGAAAAATCAGATCGATATGTTAATCCTGTCTCAAGATTTACGATTTTGATACAAAAAAAAAAGCAAAATCTCCCACTGTGCGCCAGCCCTCGCGACTCAGGATCGTGGTAGCAGAGGCAAGGTCTCTGTTCGCTCAATTGTAAGCCGAAGACCGCATAAATTAATCGGACGTTTTTCAGGCCAACAAATTGATCAATGTGAAAAGTGCATTCACTTACAAGTAAAAAATAATCAAAAAATTACCTGTAAGTAAGCTTTTTCTAGTTATATGACAAAGATACTGCCGAAACTGGTTTCATTTTATGTTCCATGTTTATAAATTTGTCTGGATATTGATGCTTAAATTGTTGAAAGTATTAATTATAGTCAAGAAAAATTAATGTTTTTAACACTATTAAAGACTAAAAATTGAGTGACAAACTATAAGTTCATAAATTTAAAAAAAATCTAATAATAACTTACATCTGTAATGTCTACTAATTGAAAAATTAAAAAATGGGAAGGAATAGGCCCCTCACCTCGCCCTTCACTTAGAAGGATCAACCCGTTTTGTGTAATTGTGAGAACTGATACACAAAGACTCACCTCTCTATGATACCTTTTTTTTTTTTTACTAGTTTATTCATCAAATACATTTTTTCCGACAATTTTATTCTTAAATGTATTTGTATGCAGAAGCGAGCCTTGAAACCATTTATTCAATATTTTAACATTCCGCAATGAGCATTGATAGTGAGCTGGACTAATGGGATTAGACCAGAGTATTTTTGTGTTTTTTCTCATTCTTGTCGAGCAAAGTGTTTAGTGATGGACAGACGCATCCCTCCAAATTGTATTTGTCTCTTTAAGAAAATGAATTGAATCGCACTTTCTAACATAATTTTTGAAAGTTTATTAGAATGCATACCTTTTGGGAAAAAAAGCTTGTAACTACTTTGACTTTTCATATTCTTTGACGTACACATTATCATATGTACGTACATTGTAGTCTAAAATACTATGTAGGTCATCGTATAGGATATCACCAGATACTACAAAATAAAACATGAAACTTAGTTTCAAGCCAACGAACTTGGTACCTGTCTTCTCTTGGTAATTGTATCCATGAACAAGGTGGCTTCAGAAGAAATACCAATCCTTGGGTTTGGACAGTAGAGTAAAGGAAAATTAGTCCAGAGTTGTGGCACGACCCGGGGGAGGGGGGGGGGGGGAGGTAAAAATTCCCAAAAAGCCCCCAAACCCCTAAACGCCTTTTTTCCCTACAGACATGGTAATAATTTTTCCCCAACACAACACAAAATCATCGCATCTCAGATAATTTTGAAAAATTCAGGATGGCGGCAGCAAAATGGCGGCCAGAACATTACAAATAATGCATTATTTTGGTGATTTTGATAATTGTTTATCTTATTTTTTAGATTCTCTTTATAATTGCTCATTAATTAATGAATACTTTAAGTTTGATATGCTCCGATGTAACATGCCATTTTAAACCCAAAATGGCGGCTGCAGCAAAATGGCGGAACATCTATCTTGTACGAAGCATTATAATATGGGTATTAAATGAAAGGGTTTTATGAGTGGAGTGCAGTCATACATGTTACGCCTGCACTTTTTAAATCAAAAATGGCGGCTGCAACAAAATGGCGGACTATCTATTTTGTAAAAAGCATTTTGATATGAGTATGATTATTTAACATACAAATACACGTGTCAAGAAGGAGTCAGAAAAGGGTCTTAAGTCTCTTAAGTACCTAAACTTTTCGATCACCTACCGTTAAACAATTCTTTTTTGTATCATAAAATGAAAATCTATAGCTTGAAAACCAAAAATATTTGATTTTAACGAGTTCCATCTGACACCTTATGATTTTCTTATAGCTAGGGCCTTTTCAGTTTAAACTCTATTATTTTTTTTCAATCACTTTAAGTACTTTCTCTGTACTTTTTGAACAAACCGAAATATTTCATATCACTTGGAATTGATGAATCATTGATTTTCAGCTTAAAATCAGCAACTTTAATATCCTAATTTTGGCCTTCAAAACCTTTGTAGAACAAAAAATCCGAAAATTCTAATTTTTTGTAACTTACTTATTTTGAGCAAGTCCAAGTGATGTAAAGCTGAATAGTATGATTTGCAAAATTTCAGAAATCATACGTGGTCAAAACAATTAATTAAATTAAAATGAAATGGTATTGAAATTAAATGGTATTGAAATGGGAAATCAAGATGTGTCTAGTAGCACGTATAGAATTCTTAATTTTTTCAAGGCTAGATATTCTAATTTTAGAGAACAGCAAAGAGTTTTTAAGAAGTAGATTATTAAAATGTTGAATGAGATAAAAAACAGACAACCTGATAAATATATATACGGCTAAAATAAAGTCTTGGATATAAAATCAAAGTTTGTTACCGTATTTATATTGATCATTTGAAAGAAAAATAAATTATTTGTATTTCAGAAAAGTTTTTAGATCGCAAGGCAATTGTGCAGAAAATTTAAAGGATGATTTTTGAATACGAGTAGATCAAGTAGTCCAAGGACACGGAACGACGAATACTGGGAACCTAGCAAGGAAATGTTTTAATGATCCGGAGAAATTTGCAAAATCTTTGGGAATAAATTATAAATTATTCACAAACATTTCAATGATTCTAAAGGTTTAAAAGTGCAAAAAAGAAATCAACGTTGAAGAGTTTGATATGTTTTGTTGGGAAACATATTTATTATGTTATAGTGTATCCATGGGCCGAGATGAGCCCCACACTTCACAAACTTGTACGGCATTGTTGCAAAATAGCTGAGCAGTTTCCATTACCAATGGCCTATTACTCCGAAGATAGCCAAGAATCAGGGCACAGGTTGCAACGTCAAAACACAATTAAGCATTCTAGATAATGTAACAGAAAGTAACGTCTCACTGACTTATTTGAGAGAGCTTTATACATGAGCGATCCCAAAATATCACTCATATATATAAAATAATGAAGCAAAAACCATTGATTCCAAGATCTTCTCAAAAAGGCGAATCGCTACATCAAGTACGTATGGATTCATTATTTGTAGTTGGCTGAGCATGTCCTTTTTATTCGACGTTAAATAATATTTTTCTAACATTTGAATAGCTTTGTTTTATCCTGTACTCTATAATAAATGAAAATTTCTTTCACATACAAAATAAGTGAGAACATTGATATTATAAAAAGTACTAATGTTGACCGTTGTTTTACAGGAGTAGTGAATATGTGAACGAGCAAAAAGAACAGTTAAAAACAACTGTAAAAAACAGTGTTGAAGAAAGTGAGGATGATCTCTCCAGAAGAAGTCAAGATAGTGATGACGAAGAGTCTGGTGACAGTGATGAGAGCATTTCACATCAAAGTGGAACATACGGTTCAAATGATGAAAAAGAAATTCTATCCTCACTTTCAAGTTATTACGTATATAAGCAAATATTATTTTTAAGTAAAATTACCATAGCTATCGGGCAAGAGAATAGTAAAGAATGGTGTAATGAGGAATGCACATAGGAATTTTGCTTTGAATTGATAATAATGATAGTTATAATAATTATATTTCTATCAATTTTAACAAGATATACAAATGTAAATAAATCATAATTATACAAAGAACTAATACTTAAAAATATAATTTTGTTCAAAATTTAAAATCAGATACAAAATGAGCTGTGACTTATTTTAGCAAATTTACTTTTCAATAATGACCATGCAGTAATGCAATGCAGCAGATAAAAGAATAAAATAAATAAAGATTCTAAGAAAATTAACCTCTTGAAATATATTACAGCAAATTTGTTGTATTGTAAATAGATTTTATTTAGCAGTAATTAGCTTAAACGTACACAATATTTCAAATATTATGGATGAGTATAAGCTTCATCAAAGAATTTTTTGTTGTATTATCCTGTATGCTTCTCGTAATAAATACATAAGAGGGTCGTTATGTGCTTTGTGGTCACCGCAAAACAATTTTATAACTATGACCACGACACGTCAATTATCGTAATTTATTTATCATATTTTTTAAATCGTCATATACGTCAAAAGGTTTGCTAACTAATAAATAGGCCATTATTCTGTTCAAACATATGATAAAATTTCAGCAATTGTCCTACTGAAACCTGCAAGTCAATAAAATATCTGTATTGTAAGAAATGAAGTAAAGATAATTTCCTGTTTTTTTCTGGCTGCCATTATATATTAAAAATGGCGTATCGTATATGACTGCAATCCACTCACTATATCCTTTCATTTGATACCCATATTAAAAAGCTTTTTACAAAATAGACATTCCACCATTTTGTTGCAGCCAACATTTTGAATTTAAAAAGGCGTCGGCATAACATATACGACTGCACTTTACTCATTAAACCCTTGCATTTGATACTCATATTATAATGCTTTTTAGAAAATAGATAGTCCGCCATTTTGTTGCAGCCGCCAGTTTGGATTTAAAATGGCATATTTCATCGATTTGGTGTTTCGGGGAATTTTGGGTGATTTTTACTGCCCCCCCCCCTCCCCCGCCCCGGGTCGTGCCACAACTTTGGACCAATTTTCCTTTAATCTACGGTCCAAACCCTTAAAAATAAAAATAAAAACACCCAAATTGGCCCACGCAATCGGGAATAGTCTAATTTTTACAAAAATTTTCCCTTTTTTCCCACTGTCGCCGTAGCCGCACGGGTCACCATCAACTAATTAAATCACTTTATCGACTTTTTATCTCTCGGTTACCTTTATGCAAGCATACAATAATGTATAAAAGTTTGAAAATTAAACGACTACTGCTGTCCATAAACGGAAATTTTTAAACCATGGGTACACATTTCTACAAAGGGCTGTTATTTTTAGTCAACAAATGAATTGAACAGTTTCAGAAAAAAAACCTCAGGCTGCTATGGCTTGAATAAAGATAATTATACAACTGTTTTAGGATTGTTCAGAAGTTATGGAAGTAGTTCAAACGTTTAAAGATCAACCAGAAAATTTTAACAATACTTATTTCAGGGAGAGGATACGCCGTTTAAAGTTGCCAAAGCAGCATAACTGTTTGGAAATGAACCTAAAACTTTCAGGTTAAATGTTGTAGGCACTAGAATCGCTGCAGTAGCGCCAGAAGAAGAAGCAAATGATCAAGTAGCAGATGTGTCTATTAGTCTAGATGATGTTATTAGCACTTTTAAAAATCAAATAAATACTGTAGTAATCGCTTATTTGAAACATTTAGAGTTTCATGAGTTTTTGAGCGATGCTAAAAAGCATTTTATAAATAAGTTGAGAAAACTCGAACAGCATGATAGTTTAAAGATTAACATAGTATTATGTTTGGAGTATGTAATGGTGAAAACCGATATAGAAAATACCTAAGTAAACTGTTGTAACTATTGTGGTATGAGATACTTTAGGATGTTTTTTCACAAGTCGCTCCATTATTCCAACGGTCATTGTATATTACAACGCATTTATACTGATTCGATTATTCTCAAAGTATGGGCTGAAAAAAAGTCTGAAGTATAAGCAATGGATAGTAAAATTTGTAAAATCTTATAAAAAAATCAATTCCATCAAAGTTATGGCGCAATAACTGGCAATAATTAAATTCATCGCCGACGTTGAATATTAAATACTTGCAACTAAGGATGATAATAGAAAAGAGCAGCCTTGGCTGAGAAATTTAACAGGAAATTTTTCAACCAACAATTTGTCATAACCTGGACGTAAAGGTTATGAAAAACTAAAATAATTTTACGTTATATATAATCGGATAAGAGGCGTTTTACGTCAAATCGCACAGGCTGCGCGAGAGACAACTTTTTATCCTTCAAGTACAGTATCGAATTCATGAGGGAGATGAATCGAAGTAAGCATTGCCAACGTATTTTAACCTCAGCTTTCCGATGAAATCATTAAAATTACAAAAAAAAGTCAACAGAACCCAAAAAAACTATAAAATGTGTTATATCTTTAAAAGGGTGTCTTGAATCTTTTTTTTTATCATTTAAAACGAAAGGGGAGGTTTTTATACGTTGGAATAGTGATTTCCAGAATGTTCACTATTATAATATTCGAGAAATTCAACTCCAAAGTCTGTACTCCCGTGCCGCTGTGACGGACTGCCTGGCGGCGCGGTGCCGTATTCGTACCGTATCTTACGTTTGAAAACAACGCAATATTACTGATTAATGTTTTATAATAAATTATTGAAATTTTTACGAAGTAATAAATAATTTTTAATTATTATAACTTCAATACTTTACACTATTACATATTTCCTTGCATTGTATACAAAAAATTAAATGTTTTCCTTTACCTTTGCAGTTTTCTTGGGAATAGTCGATTTTTTAATTTTCGGATTGGAAATTTTCGGAAAAGTTTGAAATATGGAGCTTAAGGATGTTTGACGTAGCTTTAATGTGTTTTCATCAAGAGGGATAAATGCATGATAGCGAAGAGTTGCTCGTATTATTTTAGCCTTATCGACCCTTTCTTTCTATTTCAAAGCAGCTTCCTTGTAAGATTCTTTATCACTGAAGAATACCTCGGTTTCTTTGCCCTGGATTTTTGCCCATTTATAAAGGTCTTTAGCTTTTAATACTCTATTTTGAAGAGAGTTTTGTAAGCTAGCTTTTCTTGCGCCTCTTTTCAAATTTGCACCAATACCGTCACACCCACTCTTTCCATGCGCAGTGGGACAAAATGCCATTCAGCTTGAACATTAAAATCTCTTTTGTGGAAGAGAAGATTTTGAAAGGTGGTTTTACTTTTGAAGTGTTGAGAGGCACCATCTGTTAAGTAATTAATTTTTTTGACTTTAAAGTTTTTTTTTATGAAAATCTAAAACAATTTTTTTGTACTCATAGACTGCAATCGAATCATGGCATAGATTGTCAGAAATTATAGCCATACTTTTATGCAAAAGATGATTATTACTCTTAATATAAATAACAACTTTGAACACAGTTGCCTGATTGTTATTCCAATGATAAGATTGCGTGGAATTTTGAATCACAAAAGCATAATTTTCTGCAAAATCCATACAAACAACAAATTCACCAACTTCAAAATTTTTTTTTTAATTTTGTACAAAATGGGATTGTTGTTTAGTCAAATAGTCGTGGGTTTTAAATTTCATTAATTTTTCGGAAATTATATCAATGAATTCATGTGTATTTACTAACTGTGATGCAATTGTACATCCATCAGTTTGAAACCAATCATCATACTTCACTTCAAAAATATCATTTTTAGAGAAACTCTTTAATAGGTGCTCACGTAATTTACTAGTGTTGGGGCAATCTAAACAGTCTCCAAAAAAGCATTTTTCGTCTTGTTTGCTGCAAACAATCGATTGTACGCAGCTTTGACAGTCTACAAAGGATAGTTGAGAATTTTTCGTCAGAGCATCAATACCAGCAGCATAAAACATGATCTTCATTCATGTTCTCATGGTAAACGCATACACATATATTGTGAGTACCACTGGAATCGGCTAAAACACATTGTGAAGGCCTCAATTGCGTGAATTTCGTGAATCTTATTTTCACGATCGGATTATTTTCTTGAAATGTATGATAAATTTCTCTTAAATTTCCGAGGACTAATCTTTTCTGGACGTGTTTATGGGTGCCGTCTTTCTGCTTCACAGAGACAATGTCCTTCATGCCGGGCATAACACGACTTATATCATCACTGTTATAAAAATCGTGGACTAAAGAAACGGTATCATCCGCAAGAACTTTACATTTTTTTTTACAGGTTCTGGAAGTAACCTCTTCTCAGCAAATAACTTTTTTGATAAACGAGCTTCATGATTAGAGCAACCAAATACTCTTTCTAAATCTCTGATTGACCAAAATTGGGGAGCTAGAGTAAGAAGTGAAATTCTCTCACTACTTAACGTTAATTCTGAAAATTTTTTTTTTTTATGTTATTGAGGACTGCGATGCCCGCTGTGTGATAGTCCAATTAATCATGATGTGTCTCATCGTCATTATCATTAACGGGAGGATCGACATTGGTTAATTTAAGTTTATACATTTGAGATCTACAACCAGAACAGATTCTTGCTGATTCTGGAATTGCTGAATACTCAGCTCTTTTAGTTGATGGAAATTTAACCAACTGTTTTGTATCTTTGCTCAAATTTAAAGTATTGATGCACAGTGACTTGAAAACTGTATTCATCCTTATAGATTATAATGTAAACAAACAAGCTAACCTAAAAATTGAATAAGTTACTTTTTATTAAAAAGACAATTTTTGAACCTTGAGTTATACTTACAAAATTTTTTCAAAATTCAATAAACTTTACAAAGAATAGCAAATACACATAGTACATTATTCAAGCAAATAAAACTAAAGTTATTGATTGCCATAACGTTTATCACAATTAATAGAATAATATTGATGGGTGCTGTAAATCAGCTCAGAGGAGGAGAACCGAGCCTGATATCAACGCATACTAATATTATGCCTAAATAATTATTGTGAAGAATTATACTGTATTAACATCAACTAATAATATAAGGCTAAAGAATCAGACTTCTCGTTTCGGCGAGTCACGAATTGCCATATATAGCACGCACGCCACGCTGCGTCGCGCCGCGCCGCAAGGCAGTCCGTCGCGGTGGCATAAGACTACAGACTTTGGCGTTAGATTTCTCGAACAATGTAAGAGTAGACACTATGGAAATCACTATAATGACGTAAAAAACCTCCTCTTTCGTTTTAAATGATAAAAAAAAAATCCGAGACACCCTTTTAAAGATATAATATGTTTTATAGTTTTTTGGGGTTATGTTGACTTTTTTTTGTAATTTTAATGATTTCATCGAAAAGCTGAGGTTAAAATACGCCGGAATTGCTTACTTGGATTCATCTCCCTCATGAACTCGATACAGGCTTCAAAAAGCCTGGCAACGATTATGTGCTCATAGAACTGCTGGGTATTTTTCCTCTTAATAAAGATGAAGCTGAAACACATGTATTAACTCTTTAAAGCGCCCTTTTCATGACGTAAACGAACGTACAAATACAAACATGAGAATTGATTTCTTGAACCTTGCTATCATGGACTAGCCTGGAATTCGGAAAATATTAAGTATATTTAGATTGGAAGTATCCTACAAAATAATCTTGAAAATGCGTACGAGATTTTTGTTAGTGGAGAGGTGAAACGAATGTGGTTTGAAAGATTTGGATTAACAGTCACCGATATCATGCACTATCAACCGTTTGAGTTTGCTAGACAGGTCACCACTTGTCCTCATCACAATGGGGCTTAATAGTCCATGTGAGCTTTGCACAATGTAAAGCGCATGGATAAGTTTTACTTTCACATAAAGTGGAAAGATGCCAACGATGATAGGGAGTTGTAGGTATTAGGAAAATACATAAAAATACGTAATAAGGTGTATTGAAGGGGTAAAAATCACTGGTTGTAACTCGCACATAAGAGCGTTCGGTTAGGGCTCTTATCCATTAACATCTTAATCGGCTCTTTTCAGGTCAACTTATCTTTAGTACATAAAAAAAATTCCCACAACACAAGTTGGAGGTATAGCTCAGCGGTAGAGCGTTCGACTGCAAATTGAGAGATCTTCGGTTAGATTGTCCATGCCTTCTTGAATATTTTGTAGGCGTAAATATACGTTTATATTTACAAACAATTTGTATGGCCTGAAAAAAACTGATTGTTCTTACTCTGAAAACGTCTGAGTATGCTTCTTATCGTCTCATGTTGATACGGTCTCAGTCACAACGTCATTCTTGGTTGCTTCTTTCTCGCTGCGTCATCTCCTTCGCTACCTTCGACAGCTGTTTAGTACGTGGCAAACGTCATTGAGGTAGTGCAGGTAGTACAGATACTTCCGGTGGCTGTTGAGTCAGAGCAAGCAGTAGGGGTATGCTGGCGGTTCTAGCTATTGAGGTAGAGCAGGCAGTGGAAGTTCTGCTGTCCCAGTAATTCTAGAGATACAGAAGGTTATTATTATAAAAGGGGTGTACGTTATGGAGAAGGTATTATTCTTGAGATCGATTGTATTTTGATTTTTTAACTTCTTACTAAGAGTCTGCAGCACCGATGTGCAGCTACTCCGAGCTAATGAGAGCGCTCTAAGCAGCAACTACTTCGAACCACACTGAAAATAAAATAAAGCGACCGTAGCTTCACAGTAGAGCAGCTCTGACAGAATATTTGGAGAAACATACGTAAAGCGGGCGCTGTTTATCATTTGAAGCAGCTTCTGCTCCACACCGTTGAGTTGCAATTGAACTATATATTACATGGATCTATTGCAATTGGACAGTTTACATGGTGTGGAGCAAAAGCTGTTTCAAAGAAAAATTTTTTCATGAAAAATTTTGCGTTTCAAATTTTGCTAAAAAAAAAAATTCAGTACAAAGCTTGAATACCATTTCAAAAAAATACTGAAATATTCAAAAGTATATATTTGGAATGAATGTTTCAGTAAGCATGTAATACTTTTCGTAAAATTAAATATAAGTGTATTAATCGTTCAAATTATAATACATTATTGTTCTGTTACATGTATACAAGTATATACATGAAACTATCATTATTTGCAAGACATAAAATAGTAATGGATCGATTGTAATACATTTTAATTGTTTTTTTTTCTGAATCATTACATTTACCCTTTTTCATTAATTGTTAACAATCTGTTACTTTTATGCTATGAGTACCAGTTATTTGCAAATATTTACTTTAAAATTCTATATTCGTACGTACAATTGCACCTAAATGATTTCACGCTAAATTTTTTTCAAAGTTTTCTTTAGTAACTCTACCTATAATCATTTAGAAAGTGAAATAAGAGTTCAAAAATCATAATCAAATGAAAATCTAAGAATATACCTATTTTTCAGAAGTTTGTTTTTTAATTAAGAATATGCACTTCTGCAATGCTGCATAATTTAATAAAATAAGTTATTTCTAAATTGAATAAGTACCCGTACTTCGTACTTTCATATCTCATTAATGCAAAATGTCCAAGAAGGACTTTACCAATATTACGAATTTAGTACAGTGAGATAAAAATTGATCATAATTATTATTCAAACTTTTTTTAATCTTCAAGTTCTTCACCGAAAGTCGTAATCGAGGCGCGGGGGTAAGCGAGCAGAGCACCCGATGGGGCGGTATGTATATACATATATATCTTCCTATATTATATGGTCGGATGGTTTAATAGCAAGTACTAGCCCCCACCCCCTCGCTACCAACCTGAAAAGGTAAATTTCGTTTCTTTTTACCGTGAAATTTCACCCCAAAAATTTGACTCTTCCTCCCGCTCCCCCCAACTCCCGACCAGACCCCCCTACCTTCCCTCCAGCTCCCCCCTAAACTTGTTTTTTCATAATATTTGACTACACTGTTTTTTTCTTGGGATGCAAACTATTCACTCACACTTTCTATAAATTATAGGTTTCAGAGTTTTAAGTAACGTATAAAATTTGAGCCCAATTCAAATAAGTCATTGCAAAAAGTAACTATAAAATCTCGTATAATTTAAGTAAATATCTTCCTATATCCAATATTATTTCAGTTTACACTATTTGACATTGATAAGATTTGGTTTCTATGATGATATTTGTGGATAAAATTATTGGTAAACGTATTTTTAATAATACAGGAATCACGAATAATTCACTTTAATCATTATTATAAGATAATAGTTTTTGCTTGTTTTTGAAAAAAAACTTCAAAGTAAAATTAATTAGAGCAATAAACTTTTGTTGTAGTAAGTCCAGTTGTGGTATTTACTCAACTTCGTTAAAAGAGTTTATCGTAGCCTTTTTGTATCTGTAAAAGTATGATCTATAGCGTAGTCTATTTAATTCTACGTAAAACTACGATTAAAAAAAAATTCAAAAATAACACATGTAATTATTATGTTGAAATGAATTATCGTTTTTTATTTTCATCGTATAATTTCAGATGTCTTTTCAAGTGCTTTGCTCTTAAGGGCATTTAGTATATACCCTATCGTATCTACCTTACCGACTACCTCACTTGGCGATGTATTCATCATTAATTATTTATACAGCCATTTTCTCGTTAAATTACGAGAAGACGAGCCCAGCTGATGCTTTTAACAATCAATCAAACTATAATTTGTTATAATCCGTTAATAATTGAAGGAGAAAAGTTATGCACCAAATGACTTGAAACGTGCACAGGGTCTCTAAAAGAAAGTTACAGACACGGGTCGTCTCATAGTTTGTGTAAATATTGAGTTTGAATAAAAAAATTTATCCGCAACAGTTTTGACTTTACCAGCAACCTTATTTTTACTAATAAATAATTATACCGCGGTTTTTGGGTAAAATAAGGAGAAGATCGACCAAGCTGGTACTTCAAAAAGTCCATCAAGCCAAGATTCATTGTAATCAGTCACAAATTAAAAGAGAATAGTTACATCTTAATAAATTCGTACCTGTAACCTTAGTACTGTTTCACGATCACAATATGTAATAATAAGAATAAATAATCTACTGAATGCCACTAAGTTATCTTTACCGCAATTTTGACAAATTTAATTTTCAACGTTTTTCTCATGCCATTTTATATGCCTTTCTAAGTGATTTTTTTGTTTGAAAGAACAGTCACATTTTCTACATTTAAATTTTTTTCTATCTTTTTACATTTTCAGTATGACGTAAATAATTTATTTCATGTATTGATTATAATCATTTGCTTGCAAATATCAGTTTAAAAGTTTTGAATTGATTAGATTTCGTTCCAATGATGATATTTCTAAATAAAATTAATGGTAAACGTATTTCACATAATAAAAAAAAACGGATGTTGCACTTTAATTATTATTATACGATAATGGTATTTGTTTATTAAAAATTAAAAAAAAGATAAATTAATGAGAGCAATAATTTTTGGTTATAAGTCAAGTTGTGGTATTTATCCAACTTCGTTGAAAGAGTTTATCGTAGACTTTTTGTATCTGTAAGAATGTAATCTCTATCGTAGTAAATTTAATTCTACGAAAACTACGATTACAGAAAATTTCCAGAAGAGTATATTTTGTTTTTATTCAAAAATTTCTCTACAAACTACATCTTCAATTCAAAATTTTGTTTTTAGATTCCATTTAGATGAAAATTATTTTCGGGTGCTTACAGCTTGATAATGCGACATACAACTGTCTATGGAAAAATTACGGTTTCCTAAGATATAGCCCTAAAGCATCAAAACTTTGACCTTGGGATTGATTAATGGTCATGGACGAAGCTAAGGTCGATAGAAATTGTTTTCTGTAAAAAGTAAAAGGCAGTGTCGAAGAATTTTTTGTCCTTAGTGTTATTCACGGAATAAACTCTCTATTTTCTTTTTTTTCTTCTGTCATTATTTCATCTTCGATGTTGTATTTGAATAATTTTGTAATTTTAAATCTTGTACCATTGCAAAGTCCTTGCAATATATCTAAATTTCTTGTTAACATACCGACAGCATTAATTTTCAAATTTGATTCATGTGGTGAAAGACCTGCTCGAATACTATTCAAATACTCTGTTCGAAAGCTTGTGTAAACATTTTTGTCTGTTTAATTTACTCTGTTGTGAGTTGCATTATCAATACTGTAATACGTTACGAACTTTCCTGGCATATTCCTCAAAATTTTTGTGTTTAAAAAATGTGTGCATTTATTATGGGATGCTATTATAGCACTAATTAATGTAGAATCATTAATTTTATTGAAAACTTTAGAACATACATCATTTGTTTTCCACTCTCCAGGAATTTTAAAACTTTTAATTTTGCCTTTTTCAATGTGCAATAATAATGACGAGAATTTTTTATCTATTGAACGTATATTAGTTTTGAAGTAAAAATTATGAAATAATGGCCAAAGATTAGAATATTTTATAGTTTCTTGAATGATATTAATCCTGCTCCCGTTTTTGACTACTATGAGAATTTGATGAAAGTCTCCACCGAAAATTATTAATATATTCCCGAAAGGTTTTTTATCAACTGACAAATCTCTTAAAGTTCTATCAACTATTGCTAATCCCTTTTTTAGAATCATAGAAGCTTCGTCCCGAATAATTGTTTTTACATTACGTTATTATTGTTTAACTAATGTAAGTGAAGGAACGAACTCTCTATAGTACTTAAATCTAAAGAAAGTCTAAAAGTTTTGTGAGTAGTCATACCCTTGTGAAGTAAAATAGAAGCAATTCCTGTCCAAGTCATGGTTGAAATTTTTTTCCCAATTGACAAGAAATAGTAAATTAATGTCTTGTATGCAAATGTTTTTCCAGATCTACCAGGTCCATCGATAAAAATTTTTTTTTTGAAATTTCCGTATTTGTTATATTTGATATTATTTATTATATTATTGAAAAATTATATTTTGAACATTGCTTGGTTCTGAAAAAATTTCGTTAAATTTATGTTCATAAAATATAATTTTATCTTTGTCATTATAGACATTTATTTTTATCGATTCTGTTGGTTCTAGCAAGTTAAAATCTTAACAAACCATCCAAAAAATTAGCGAAGTTGAAAAGGTAGCAAGATTCTTCGAAAATAATATCTAATTGATAATCATGCTCTGCTAATCCTAGTAGATGGTTCTTGAAAGTATCGTATGTGATGTTTTCAACTGTTTCTAAATCTGTAAAAGATGTCTTACCTGCTACTTTATGAAAAGGTATCAATGCTAGTACCTTTTCAAAAAATAATATTTATCTAAAGTTTAATTTTTTACCGTTTATATATTTAATGCCTTTTTTTATAAATTAAAATTACATTGACTATAAGTATTAAAATAATTCAATAAGTTAACCTGTAAAAAAAAAAAAATCACTTTGTTATTACAAGTTTCAAGTCTGTAATAAATTTTTAGAATTTTATGTACAATTTTATACAATTCATTTGTGTAGGAAAATTTTGTTCACAACTTTAAAATATTTGAATTTTCGCTGACAAAATTTTTGAAACAGTATGAAGTTTCTTTGGCTGATTACTAATCATAAGATCACTAGAAACATCAGAAGATTTTTCAATCGAATGGTGGAAATTGTACAACATGTGTCTATAATTCGCAAAAAAATGTCATGAGCATAAATGCGATTAATCGCCGAAATTGAACAACTAATTTAAGTACGTATATAATTTTATAGTAATTTAATATAAATAGAATGAAATTCATTAGCATCTACAACTACTTTTTAGTATGTTCGTTATAGCTTTGATAGTTGTTTTATGAGTGCTTGAAGTCATTGGTAATTTTTATAAAAAAAGAGCGAGTGAATTAACCAAAAAAATATTACTGCATGCGTTCTATATGAATGCACTCGGTAATATATGCTTGGTTAAATTTGATTATTTGTTATCTTGGTTAAATGTCATCCTTTTTTTCTTTTAGAGAAAAGAAAATGTGATAATTTAAAAAAGTTAATATGTAGATTTTTGAAAGAAACATTGTGTGATAAACAATAGTGCAATGTCAAATAGTACTATGCATATAAAGGAAAGGGTGAAGAAAATTAACACAGAAAAAAATACAGTTTATCTTCAATATTATTCGTGTTTATGTACACTATTGCTCGCGTTATAAAAAATGAAAAAATACTAAAGAATAACGAGATTATAATAGCATACTAAATATATATAAAAAAGAATACATCAGTTGTACTTTCTTTTCAAGAATTGACAAAAACGAACCAAATGACCAACTATAGTTTGTACTGTTAAAAAAAGTAAAATGAGAGGAATTAGCACTGATAGCGAAAGCTCCCAAATGTTATGACAGAAAAATAGGGCAGTTCAAAGAACGTTCCCGTATTGCTGATTGAGTAGAAATTGTACACGGTATATTACGTGATGTAAAAAATACAAGGTGTCTTTAAAAGCAGCTATTGCATTAGCCAATGACAGGCCTATCATGTTTTTTGCCATATTAAATCAATGGTTATGTGTGGAGTGTTCAATATTCCAGTTGGCAATGTTAATAAATAGGCTTAGCTGATTAGTTATTTATTTAATATGGCAAAATGCAGGGCAATTAAGTAATTAGTGACACAGACTGTATCAGATCTATACACATTAGGTTAGTCGAGAAGTATTATACGTGTAAGCGCTGCCTAAGGGCTGCCCACGTATCTATACATATAGATGTATTACCGACAAAACCGACGGCTGCAAATTTCCCCGCGCACGCTGCTAGAAGCGTGTGTAAATCAAGGTCTCTAGAGCCATAACAGATGGCTCTCAATTCGAGCCCCACGCACGGCGATTGAAAAAATATTTTATACTTATAGATCTATTAACCGATCGCACCTCAGTCAAAATAATCATTTACCATACGATTGAAAGTACGCACAAAAGGATACGGGCCGGCGAACACTCAATCAATACACACTGTGTATTTCATTACAAAATATCACAATTAACGACAAATTGCACAAAACAACAAATATGAATTAGCATTAAGAATTAGACAGTAAAGACTGACAATAATACACTGTTGGCAACAGAGTCCATACGAGCTACAATTCTATAGTCACGGTGTATGTATTAACACAGACAAGAGTCCTTATCAGTCGTAAGACCATAGCCATAGAGAACACACCACAACAGATATGGTCTGTTCTAGTCATAAGTCCATGGCCAGAGTGTGTGTAAAACCAAAGACAAAAAAAACAATGTACAAAAGAACGCAGTTTCAAACGTAAATGGAATAACTATTAAATGCATGGTATACGTGTGAAACTTATGAAAGTTGGAAAATAAATTTTTTTATACAAAATAATTATTGCTTGATGATTTTATGTTTAATATTTTAAAGGTACTGTTTACACTCACAATTGAGATTGTAAATGTCAGTCCTTCTGTTGACAGTTTTATTGTAAATAATAATGTTTAACATTTCAGAAAATTCCCGTTTGAATTTGTATTTTTCCTGGTCCAATATCTTGGGCTTATCAAAGTTTAATACAAAGTGGCATTCCCGCACATTGACATTCATTGCTGATCATGGATCCCTATACCTAATCATCTTATCATGTTTCGCCATGCGAACACTTACACACCTCTTACTCTGGCCAACACATGAGAAACCACAACTTCAAATAACTCTATACATAATGTTACTAAGCTCAGGAGTTGTAGTCCTATCCTTCTCCAAGCGAATGATGTCTGTGATTTTATTTTTATTGAAGAGAATTAACCTTACATTGAACCTACACAAGGCAGACCTCATTGATCTCTCAATATACGAAAGAAATGGAAGAACAACTCAAATCTGAGGCCTAAAGCCTCGATAAAGATTCCCATCTAAATTCATAGAGGAAAGTCCGTAAGCATCATTGCCTGTGCTGTTATGCCCAAATTTTGTTCTCAATCTATTAATGAAACTTATTCTAGCTTTATTGTATTTTTCAACAAAGTAAGGAGGATAGGAATTTTATCGAAGTACACCCCTAACCTTATTAATATTCTTGGATCTGAATTTAGTGTCAGCAATATTAAAACATTTGTCTCTTAATGAAAAAACTATGGCCATTTTTTGTAAAGTAGGGTTATGCAAATGAAAATTAAGTAAACTGTCTGAAGCTACTGGTTTTTTATATAAGTCTATTTCACAAAAAAAATTTGGGACACGTAAAACCATTATGTCCAGAAAAGGTAACTTATAGTCATCTTCATGTTCTACTGTAGATTAAGGAGGTTGACTACCTTAAGCAATTAACAGTCAGTTTCAAACAAAAATTTGTGTACAGCTTCAAAAGTGTGGAGAAAAAATTCATGCAAAATTTCA